>JAKUCV010004531.1:10056-32155 GCA_028386065.3 Turnera subulata
AGTTTCAGGGTTAATGTTGAACCCAACAGATAGATTACTGTATAAAACATATGTATGAGAACCATTCCTCTTTGACTGTTCTCCAGTTATGTATCCGTTTATGTAATAATAATATGCATGTTTGCTTTGAGCCTTTTCCATTTATTTTCTCATTTATGCCCACAAGCACAAATAATTATACTGTTTTATTCACTGCAGGGAATAGATCTGAGTCAATTCATTTGGGATCCATAATAATTCATTTTATTACTGGGGGTGTCTGTACTCGCGTAAATATACGATCTTCTAGATCATATTAAAACATGCGTTCTTCAGGAACATATTCGAATTTATGCTCTTCTGGAGCGTGTTAATAATTTCGAGATGTCATAATATGTTATATTGACATCCACATATAATTCTCCCCCTGTGGATGTCAATTTTGCATTGTCTTCGAGACTAATGCTTCAGGCATTATTCTAAGAAACAAATATAAAGTACTAAAAAGTAAATAAAAGAAATTACAATGCGAAGTAATTTAAACTGAACAGAAAATAAATTGAAGATAAAATAAATTGCTCCTTCAGGGTAAGCAAGTATAATTTCAATATCCATCTACGTGATGGTCATACAATATCCATCTTCTTGATGGTTATACAATGTTCACCTTCTGGTGGTTTATATTTTTATTCTAAATCTTTCTTTTGAGGGATCTTCAGGATCTTTTGAACGGTAAGACTTCGAGTCTTCGTTGTATTTTCCTTTATTAAGTCTGCTGGACTCTTATATTTAGTTTACCAGACTATTATCATATAAATTCCTGTCCTCATTTAATACCCATAACAAATTTTTTCTGGAAATTTTGAGGGTCTTAAATTCAAATATCATAATTTAATAAGGAAATGCTTAATTAAAATAAATAAGCAAGGGGTCTATAATAAATTACCCCAAGTAAAATAAATGACAGGAAATTAAATGATGGGCCTAGTACGAGCCCATATTAAGCATAAAATTAAAGGCAAGGTAATTAAATACAATGGGCCTTTTTATAGCCCAATTAAAAATAAATGCCTGAAAATTAAATGCGATGGGCCTTTTTATTAATTAGCCCAATTAAAATTAAATTGCTGAAAAATAAATGCAATGGGCCTATAGCGAACCCAATAAAAATTAAATTTCAGCAAAATAAAAGCAAAGGGCCTTATACGAGCCCAAAAAAAAATAAAGAATTAGGCGGCTTAGCCGGCCATTATGGGCCTTTCATGAGCCCAAATAAAGCATAAATAAAATTAAAATATAAATTTAAATGCAGTGGGCCCTTTAATAGCCCAATCGGAATTTAAATAAAAACCAAAAAAATATGCTTACTCGATAAATCTTTCAGCAATAATAGATATAAGATATCATATTAATATATGGGCCGTTTAATAGCCCAATCGTAAATAAAAACGTAAAATATGCTTACTCGATAAATCTTTCAGCAATAATATATATAATATATTATACTTATACCCGGTTATTATTCTGGCCAAACACTTCCGGGTTTTGCCGGGAAAATCTCGAGGCGCTTAATTTTCGACCAAACACATAAGTACGATAGCATTCCGGGTTTACCGGGTTCCGGCCAAACAAATTAAAAAAAAATCCGACCAAGCGCTTCGGGGCTTGCCGGGAAAATTTTCGAGGCGTTACAACAATTCAGGGCTTTGCCGGGTCCCGGCCAAAATTACTGTTCATCGCCGTCTGATTGCGGTCAACACTGTTCACAGTTGCCAGATTTCGGTCAAAATTACTGTTCACGACCGGCCGGCATCCGGTGAACTCGCCATTCAATCAATCATCCAAAATCAATATCAATTCAACATCCAAAAACCACAATCAAACAACAACAACATTTTTATGGTTATGAACCGGGCAAAGCTTTAAACTTAACATGGCAATGAAACCAAAAAAAATCACTGTTATCATGCTGCCCATCATATTATTATGGCGTCATGTTAATCAATGACATCAAAAGAATCATGCTGTTATATGCCCAGGCATTAGAACCAAGCAAAAATTTAATTCCAGCTAAGGCCTAGGAGTTACATGATTACACCTTATTCCAGTCAATGCCATAAATTCGAATTCAATGTGATGGAAGAGGACCAATATCTAACATATTTTTGGCGAGAATATCTATATCAATTAGTTGACAAGATGTGTTCCTTTAAATAGTAAGTTAATCCATGAAGGGGTAGACAACCACTGCATTCAATTCTCAATTTTTCCACAACTGCCAACCAAGTTCTGCTACCAGTAACATCACCAAAATTTAACAACTTAAGGGCATCAAAGGAATGAAATGTACTAACCCCACTCACCAAGATCCGATCCATTCCACTGCATATTTTCAAATTCCAAGTCATCGTCATCCTCATTACCGGTAGGAGCCTCGATCACGCTTAGGGCGTTCCTTTGTAGTTTCACTTCTATCCCATTTGTAAGAACTTCACGTTTTCCGGCGACGGCGTTGAGGCGGGGAAAGATCTGGTCACTCACCTAGGCGGACGGCGACGACGCTGAGGCGAGGCAAGGTCTGGTTGGCTGCTTGCTCGCCGTCGGCAGTGGCAGGACGGGCCGACAAGGTGCAGAAAAAAAAAAAAAAAAAAGGGTCATCTGGTCATGTGCTTATGCCGCCGGGTCTCCGGCCGTGGACGGCGCGTCGGGCGCCGGAAGGGGGCGGAGGAGATGCCGTTCAGTCGGCGACGGGGAGCAGGTGAGGATGATTGCGGTGGTGAGATGACCGGTGGTCGGAATTTCATCGTCGTCAACAGTAACCGGCGGGTTCATATACACTTTCAGTTTCGTTTTTTTTTCTTTCGCCGGATTCAATTTTTTTTTCAGTGGGTAGGGGCTAATTCGTGCTGATAACGTGTTGTAAATAAAGAGATAGAAGGAGAAGTTTTGGGGAAGAGAAGAATATAAAGAGATAGAAGGAGAAGTTTTGGGGAAGAGAAGAATTCAGCAAGGATTTTTCCGGTGAAGAGCTCGTCATACTTCACACACAGTTCACCATTTTCTTTCTATTATTCTGATTATATAATACATGAGAGAGGGGACAAAGTATCGTTTTAGTCCCTCAAAATGACATTCACTCTCTTTTGGTCCCTCATAATAAGATATTTATAACACTTGCGTTGTTTTCTTGCAATTTTCTTACACGGGTGGTTTGTTTTGTCGCTGTTCGCTTGGAGGGGTTTAACGTAATTGGATTTTTCGGTTGGGGGATTATATTTGTTGGGCCAGGTCGGTTGGGGACCGGTTGGGTTTTGTGGTAAAGGAACTGTTGCCAATTAAAACGCATAAACTATTTGGTAGCTAGCAGATCCGTTTGGGCCTTGTGCAGGACTATTGGGCCTCGTATTTATTACCCAATCCTGAGAAACAACGTCATACTCAGGCCCACCCATGTACCAATTAGTCCAGCTTTTGACACTTGACTTGTCCAAATTAAGTAAGCTCAAACTCTGATTTTTATTCGCCTCAAATTAAAATTTGACACACTTAAGCACGACTTATGTTCATGCCTAGCTCATTCGATAAGTCTTATTAAGCTATAATGGACTCTAAGTTGTCATGATGATTTGTTATTATGAAAGAGAATGTTGCATGTTGCATGGTTGTATGGTTGTATGCGGCTCAATAGTTTAGTGATTAGAGAATTAATGTACATGAGTTATATATTTTATTTTTGCATGGATTTTCCTATGATGCTACCCTATTTTTTTTTTAGGTATGGGTAGGGCATGTAGGCCAACAGGGCATAGTAGGTTATCTTTTTAGATTCCGCAGCAAGGGCATTTAACTAGTTCGTTTCCTATAATGAAGATTCACATGGCAATATTAATCTTTTATCAATCTCCGGAATCCCAAAATAACCCGCTTGGGTTGTTTTTTTTTTTATGTCCCAACAAATTAAAGATAATTCCCCATTTCCAAGCGACATGTTTTTTTTAAATCAGATTCTTAGCCACAAATAAACCGTATAGGAAACGAACTAATATTGCGTTATGTAAGCATATGTTATTAATTCTCAAAAAAAAAAGTATATGCTATTAATAACTTCTAAAAAAAAATTATATATGCTATTAATAGGTTCATATACTGATAGTCTGACATAGAGCGTTCGTTTTGCCAAAAAATTAAACAAGCGTACAATTTTAGTTTTATTTATAGTGTGTACTTTTTCGGTGAAAGTTTACTGAATTTAATTAGGAATACTAATTCATATATTCTCACTGGATTTAATTATGAATTGAAGAAAATGATTGTTTTACAATATTTAGACGTAGCCGGCACACAGAATTAATTAAACGAAATATGCCACCCACTAAGTATTTTATAAATAATGAGACAAATATCTATTTCATTAAAAAGGATGTAAGTCTAACTACCTACTTACCACTTACCAGCGAATTAGTATGTCTACCAAGAAGGATTTCTAGGAAAATTTTCAAACTTTACCCTATATATCTTATGAAACTTATATTACAAATTAAGTTTAACCAAGAGATTGTGGTTAACTTGAGTTGATTTTATCTCAGACAAATTTTGAAACACCACGTTGCTCGAAGCCAAGCCATCCATGGCCAATTTACTTGCGTGTTATCAAAGGACTGGTATGGCACTAATCAAAGGCTGATCTTGTCAGTCCAAATAAGGTTGATTTTAATTTGGTGCTTTGGATAAGGACATAAGCTTCGCTTCCTATAGGATACATAATTAGAACAAATCATCACAATAATAATGACAGGAGCGAAGAGACAACATTATGGAAGTATCGGATAGCTTTTGAGGCAAATCAAAGAAAACCATGGATTAGCACACCATTGTCACTATATTCCTGGTTTCACTTGAATCTCCTCCAAACAATCCACTTGACAGACGGCCCGTGTGGGTGGAGATAAGAGTCTTAAGAAGTTGCTCCAGGCCACCAAAGATTCCCAATTGACAGAATGTCCTCAATCGGATGCAAAGTATACCCACCAAAAAGCTTTTATCTTTTAAAATTTATCTTGGTTAATGGCTGACATATAACTGTAATAAAGACAATACTAGCTAGTTCCAATTTAATTAACTTAGCTCATTAGCAATCATACCATGCCGTGCTGCCATGCTTGTGGTCATTGCGATGGCACCCAAGTTAAATTTGATGACAATGCTGTAGTGCTAGTCAACAAGCAAGGTGAGCCGCAGGGGAACTAGAGTAGCTGGCCCAGTCCCGCATGAACTTAGGTGGAAGACGAAGCATGTCAAAATCTTTTCAATGGCAAATGACATTGCCTGAGCGATGAACTCCATTGGGTTCGAGATGTTAGATCTTCTGTGTTTAGGATTGACAGGTACTGTCATATTGTTGCCAGGGGTGGAAAGTCACAGTGCAAAGATGATCTCCATACATTCTTTGTTTTTTTGGTGCAAATTTATAATGTCCCAATGGTGGACCATACTTTTAAATTAGAGTTGCTTTATGGTACTCCTGTCGTACAATTAGAAGACTATTCCTACAAGCTATATAGAAATTCTTGTATTAAAAACAAACAAAGAACACAGAGTTATAGAATAAAGGCACACTCAATGTGGTACCCGATCCACTATATTATAGCAAGTCTATCATGAGGTACAACACATAAGCACATACCGTGAGTACATACAATGGTTATCATAATAACCTCATATACATCATATCCTAATTGACAAAAGAAAAAGTACATCATATCCTAATTGACAATTGTATCGTGTTATCATCAGATAAAACTTCTCAAAATTTTCTAGCCATTACAATATCATGTGTTTGTGAGACAAAAAAAAACACAAACATCTACAAAAATCCAACATTGTTCAAACCAAAATTGAACTGCTACCTTCAAGCTTATCCTGTAGAAATCTAGCACACCTCCCATCAACATCTACATCTCATCCAGAATTGAACCCTCCTCCAAGCTTATCACTCCCAACCACGATTGAAACCTCCAGTCTCCTCAATCCAAACCAAAACTAAACCCTGGTTTTTCCCTGAAAAAATCAACAACACCCGTTACTCCCCTCATCCGAAAGTCTCTGGCAAAGTAGCTCTAGTTTGCTAAGTTGTCCCACAGCTCCACATGTATCTCACAGACCACGTTAGGGAAGATTTTCTCCATCTCCTCATGCACCTCTACCCTTGAAGATTTTCTCCATCTCCTCATGCACCTCTACCCTTGTCGAGTTGACTTTCCTTAGGTGTTGCAAAACGTTCCTCATGAACACCCCTACAGACCAATTTTCTTCGTACTTTGTTCAATTTCGTCTTACCAAACAAGACAGACTTCTGACCAACCCGCGAAGGGTTGTGAGGTCGGACTAGGTACGAAGAATGAATCTATATCTGTGTACGGAAGTTGCCGGCCGTGGTGGTTAGTTTCGAACCGAGAACCAAGCACCTCAACTAGGAGATTTTGTATCGGTTCGATGTCCAACCCATAGCTGAAAAAATAATTCACGATCCCACATGCGCTATACCATTCATATGCACAACAATTATAGTTGTTTGAGGTTGGGTTGACTTATTTATTACATGCCTCACCTAATTTTTTTTTATAAAAATATTGATATGCAAAGATCACATGGCTTTCTTTAAATCTTTCACTTCATCATCATAGAGCCCTCTTTGATATTTCGTAAGATTGTAATACGAGAGGAGAGTTGGGTTGGCTGGTATGATGGGAGGTTGAAGAAATATATATTTATATGTTTACTGTTACCGAATTCTCCAACACGTGAGAAGAAGAGATTCACCATTGGAAGAAAATCGTTGAGATTCCTCTACATACAGTAGAAATTCCACCGATGGCTCTCCACCTTCCTTCCCTACGGGTATATGACCTTTACCATCTCTCAGCCCAATAGAGTAATACTCAATTTGAACCCATAGGTCATCAAGAGATGAGTTTGCCTCGAAAATCAACGACAAATGCTCCCAATACCTTTGAAGACATCAGCAGATTTCTCGACTAAGCACATGTAATTTGAGTGAGGTGCTCAGTAGTACATCTCGTCCACCGAGGCGGTGTTGCACCACTGTCGAAAGCTTTGAATCATAGTGGAGGGAAAGAATACTGACTAGGTAAAAGAATACTCTTTGTTCCTATTCCTTAAATCCCTCTCCCCTTCCCTCCTCCCATATTCTTTCCCATTAGATTGAATGTATTGCTCCATGTGTACTATATAGATTGAGTTTTGCTCTAGGATCCTTTGTCAAATATTGCTTATTCAATTCTTTTCTTGATTGGTAATTTTTTTTTCAGCTAGAATTGCTTGTCTCCTTGGTTTTTCTTCCTTACCCCGACTGTCCTGTGCCACATCTCTCTTCCTTCAATTCTTATTCCTATTCCCCTTCCCTCTCTCTCCTGTAGTTTTTCTTTTTTCCCCTTATTGCCTCTCCTTTTTATCATGGTCTCTTACATAATGGAGCTACAAGAATCTAGTAATTTCAGATTGGTTTCCTAGGACCATCAAATCCCCTTTATCTCCTCATCACCATCCCCATTCCTCCTCCTAATGGTGATATTTAGGATGCTGTTGATTTTTTTGCCATCATCAAAGCTTTGATTTTTTCGGCGGTGTGATTTAATCCCTGCTCATTTAAAACTCACTTTTGTCCATGGTTCTTTGCTGCCATCTTTCGGATTCTCTGCTTCTGATATTGGACCTTGATGTCTTTATTCTTTGTGCATCAAACTAACCATCATCTCAGGCTAAAAGGATTTTTTAAGGTTGCACATTTTCTTTTTTGGGAGCTCATATTACCTTGGAAATGCGTTGGTCTTCATGGTGTTTCACGCACTTATATATTCATTTCTGGAATGTATTTTTATTCTCTTTGACTTTTCAAAATAAAAAACAATGAAGACAGGATGGAGGGGAGGAAGAAGAAGGAAGTAAAAGGAGAGGAAGAGGTGTGAAGAAAGAAAATGCAGAAAGAAAGAAGAAGAAAGAGGAGAGGAAGTGAGGTTGGTGATTTGCTATGCAAAGGAAAGAAAGGGCATCTGGGTTTTTGGTTTCTGGCTTTGGGTATACAAAGAAATTTGTGATCTTGACGAACACTTAGAAGAAAGAGGTATTGGTTTTTGTAATCTTGTTTAAAGATGATGTGTGTGGGTATAAAAAAGGAGTTGGGTGTGGAGGGTTTGTAATGGTGTAGTGAGTGAAGAATTTGGAAGGGAAGAAGAAAGAATGAGCCTGTTTGTTTTGATCAAAAAGGTTATTTATACGTTTGAATTTTGGATTTAAGACTTATTTCATCCCTATGTTAAATATTAGAATTCATCTATGTGTTTAATTTTTATTTCTTTTCATCCCTCTGTTCTTCCTAGTTGACTTGTTTTGGTCCCTCTCGCCGGAATCTGGTGGAAAATAATGACATGGTAAAGTTTCTGACGCCATGTCAGCATATGTGGAAGCTACATGTCAGGTTGAACCAACAAATGAAACCTGCTCGACTCGATCGGTTCGCCCATCCAAAAGCCATTTTGCAAATTTGATGGGGCTTGGAGTTTGTCCATTTTTTTATTTTCTTTTTTCCTAACATTAATGAAACGCCCCGACCCGTATTTACCGTACACAGTAAACACGTGCCAGAACTGTTCTTATTATAGTAGCAGACAGTACATACCAAATAACATTCAGTACACATAATCTCAAATACAACATCCGTCGCCCGTACCCGGGGACCATTATTCAAACCACAACAGCAGTAGCAGAAATATATATTACAACATCATATAAAATATCAGCAGCGGAAGACTCAGAATGAGATGCAGCGGAGGTATGGATCCGGGGACTGGTGAAACAGAAACAGCGGCTGGCCGAACCACGTACCTGTACTACGAACAACTCATCCTATGGGATGAAACCCCGCAGGCGAGGGGTGAGTCCGAAGTGCTCACCGACGAAAGATAAACAGTAATATGCAGGCAACACAATACTTTCGAAGTAAAATTCCAGCAAAATCATAACAAGATACAACCAGATAAATAACTGAGCCAAGACCAAAAGAATGCTTAAATATTATCAAGTTTTATCTTTCGGGGCCCTGTCACTGGACAAGCTAGGGGTCAGACCTGGTTATCAACATGTTCTGGGTGCTAGATCAATCCAGGGATCGACATCCCAAATAGTAACCCAGGGATAGACATCCCAAAAATATAATAACGGGATAGACATCCCAAGCATAGACATGCTTAACATAAGTAACCAGATCATAGCCACCACAAAACAGTCTCTAACCTATCAGTCATACCACTACTTTCCTAGTGACAAATAAGTCGTCAACACAACTTCCAATTATCCAATTATCTCATCAAAACAATAATTCCACAATCAATAAATCAACCACAACAGCAATAATATCACAATCAAACTCAATTGGCTCAGCAGTTCAATCAGGCAAATTAATCACAGAAAAAAAAAACAAACACAGTATCATGTGCGACATATCAACCTCACCTTAGCCGATTTCCCTACTCCTGAAAATCCTCAAACTGTCCCGGCTCCGGTTCCTCGGGATGCTGTTCCTGATCAGTTCCTATATTGCAAATAATAGCACATATTCACATAGGATGCACATAAATGTAAATGATGTTATACCGTTTAAATAAAGCTAATTCGATTCGTTTACGTCCCGATGAACCCCGTTATCATCATCATTCACTAATTATTATTCCTGCGTCAAAATTCTATACTGTATTTATACCTTGGTTTTATTTCGGGTATTACTTTGATAATACCCTTTCCTTGTTTATTTAATAAGTTTGTTTTTCCCAAAAATATTCTTGTCATAAAATATTTCTTCAATTGCTAACGTATTTTCATTTATTTCTCCTCAAAAATTACTACCACAATTTATATTCAAAGGTGCTAACTATTAAAAATAATTTTCCTAGGATTTAATTGCACGTCTAGATCAGCATTTATCTTAATTCCTTAAAAATATCTTTAAAGGATAATTATTTCGTTAATTCCGTAAATTGTTACTATTTACTATTTATTACTTCTACTTCCAAGAAATTTCCAACCATCTTTATTTTGCTAAAATATTTATATGTGTATTTTTTTTCAATTTTATTTCCTACTTTAATTATTATTACTGATTATTTCTTCTTTTTCTCTCTTTTTTTTTTAATTTATTACCGGACTGGGCCAAGGTCCAAGCCCAAATGCTTAAACCCAATCCAATTAATCCTAACCCAACTCTCCAAGCCCAACACCTAAAACCAACAATTAAAACCCAAGCCCAATCCTTAGCCCAACACTTATAACCAAAGCCCAAGACCTAAGTCCTAACCCAATTCTAACATTTAAAACTCAAAGCCCAATAGGAAGCCCAGGTCCATGTAAATAGTGCAGCAGCCCACACACACAAAAACATAAAAAAAAAACAGCCCATGCACGTAAGAAAAAAAAAAACGAGACAGCCCATGCATGCAAAAAAAAGACAGCCCATGCATGGACTGTTCGTCTTCTTCACGGGGCTTACCTGCGCGATGCAGCACGGCGAGACGACGAGCGAGGCGGCACGGCGCAACGAACAGGCAAGGTGGCGCGAGCAGTGAATGGCACGGGGAGGAGACGAAGACGGCGGCTGCTGGTGGCGCGTTGCGTCGAGGAAGACGAGCTGGTGCTTCTTGAGGCGGCGAGCGGCGCGAAAGAGAAGAGGACGCGAGGAAGCACAGTGCTTGACGGCTGCGAATGGTGGCGAACCGGGAGAGGCGTCGTCGGCGTGGCCTGCTGGCGTTCGTCGGCAGTGAGGAGGAAAAAGACGATGGTGGGGTGACGGCGTGCGCGGTTGATGGCCAAAGGCGGTGGCGGCCGGTGGTGTGTACTTGTAACGGGTTGCTGTGTTGTGTATATTTTGTGTGTTTTTTTTTTTTTTTTTTTTAAAAGAGTAGCATGTCAAGGTTTAATCTGGCCGGTTTTGTGCAAAAGGAAAATAGGTAGTATGGATTGTTTGGTTTCTTACTTGCAGAACAAAAGCAAGGCAGAGGTTTATAGGCACGCAGCATGAAGAATCAGAATCAAGTAGGTGTAGGTGTAATGGAGTAGGAAGATATTCAGTGGAGTAAGGAAGAGATTCGGTGGAGAAATTAAGTGCAGAATATTGACTAGGTATAGGAAATTTCTGAACCAGCAAAATGACTTAACTGCCCTTCTAACTCCTTCTGCGACAAAAACTTACCCAGGGGCATAATTGTCTTTTCGCAACTTCAAAATTCGGAAAATACCAACTCGTCCCAGAAATTCCACAAAAATATCCGGAGTGTGAAGTGGGACTCGGAATTGAAATCCGATGCTCGGTTTTCCTTAAAATAATTACCAAAGGTTATTTTTATTCGGTAAATTACTGTACAAAGCTTTTACAGTCCCGGTAAAAATATAAATTTTTACCCGGGCCGTTACAATTAATTTTTTAAAAACCTTTCACTGAATTAAAGATTCGTTCAAAAACAAAATAATAACTCATATTAATTAAATAATAACTTATAATAATTTAATTTCAATAAAACCTTTTATTGAATTAAATTTTTTTCAAAAAATAAAAAATAGCTTATTCTAATTAAATTATAATAAATTAATTTCTTTAAAACCTTTCATTGAATTAAAAATTTGTTCAGAAACAAAATAACAACTTATACTAATTAAATAATAACTTATAATAATTTAATTTCAATAAAATATTTAATTGAATTAAAAATTCTTTCAAAATCAGATTTTTACTTTTACATTGTGATTTTTTTTTAATTGAGCAAGCATCACATGGAAGCTTTATGTGAACAATATTCAGCATAATAGAGCTATTCTCACTCCTCGGATTGGATGAAAAATTATTTTGATACTTGAATACGGTTGCATAGCAAAGGAGATTTGAAAAGAATAATATCCTCATCAATCTCCATCAGTGCGTTTACATGCAATTAATCCCTCTGTAAAGTGGTTGATTGGAATGCTTATGAAGAAAACTATATTTTTAATAGCTTCCGTTCTTCACCTGGGATAGTTGAGAACGTGATCCTCTATGGTGTGTCTCGTGACTCGTGAGCCATTGTTTTCTTTTTGTCTGGGTAAAATATATTATTCTGAAAAAGACTTTGCATTTTTTTAGATCAAGTAAACAGACCTTTTTGCTACATTTTTAACATCAAAATGCTAAAACTATAAATGCAATTCCTTTCTACGCGTAGCAAATCATAGAGCAGCAACCGTTGACCACACTCACCTTAGCGTAAAATATTGTTTATACTTTAATGAGAATAAAATTTTCCGCAACTTTGTACCCTGATAATTAAGTGGTACTGTTTAATCTTAACAAGAAAGTTCTGAACTCGTAGTTTGCATATTTAGCAAAGGCTAACGAGTGTGCGTGTCTAGTATCCAAAAAAACAAAAAACAAGTCTGCGTGCGGTAATGCAGGCCTATGGAGTAACTCTGTTCATGTACCGGACACCCTACTTGGTAGACATAGTGAAGGAAAAAGTAGAGAGAGTGTTTAACCTGAACTCAATACAAGCTGGTAATTCTTGGAAAGGGATGCATAAGCTCATCTTCAACTCCTGGCTCTGGTGAACTCACACTGGGTGAACTCACACTGGGTCAGTACTTATTTTGTTGCTGTTCTTGTTTGTGGGATGTAGGTGGGACTATATCCGTGATGGGTCAGGCTTGTTAAAGATCAACACCACTAAATTAAATCTAGGTAGTTATTATGTAGATTTGGTCTTAGGTTGTTATTATTTAAAATATCTAGATTAGATATTAGTTAGCTTTATTTATTTTTCAAAGTTTGAAGGAGATTGTTAGTTTTCTAATTTTTAGGTTAGTTGTTAATTTTGTAGTCTATATAAAGGTCCTACTTTCTAATGGAAAAGCATCCCAAGCTTTCTAGCATTTCTCTATAGCATTCAAGCTTTTTTCTCTAACATTTCTCTCTGAGTGTTCTGAGAGTGTATTCTCTCTATTCTAGTTTGTTGTCTTGTTAGTCTTTGTGAGTTTTTTATCTTTCTCAACTCGGGTTCTGCGCAACCTGCCTGTGCGAGTTAATCTTGCTTAGTCTCAGCACAGTCTGCCTGTGTAACGAGGTTGGTAGAGTGGAAGGTTAGTGCTTAGTGCTGCACATAGTTCAACAATCTAGTAGCGGAGCATTGTTCACGTTGTGATAGCGGAACTTTGTTCAACAATCTGGTAGCGGAGCAAGTCCTTCTTCGGGAAGTCACGTAGAGGTGTTTTGTGAGAATCTTTTGTCGATACAATGACCGACCTACAAGTTATCGGCGCAATGGAGAAGCTCAACAACAACAACTATAGTACGTGGTCAACCTGCATGATGTCCTACTTGCAAGGACAAGATCTGTGGGAAGTGGTCAATGGTACCGAGGTGGCACAACCTGCAGAGGCAAACGGAGAGTTGCGGAAGTGGAAGATTAAAGTGGGCAAGGCAATGTTCGCTTTGAAGACAACAGTAGGAAAGGAAATGCTGCAATGCATACAGAAAGCTGAAACTCCGAAAGAAGGTTGGGATACACTTGTCACTCGGTTCTCTAAAAAGAATGATACGAAGCTTCAACTTTTAGAGAATGAGTTGTTGTCGGTGATACAAGGCAACATGACAATAGCACAATACTTTCACAAAGTGAAGTTCTTGTGCCGTGAGATTTCGGAGTTGGATCCAGAAGCGTCTATCGGCGATTCCAGGATGAAGAGAATTCTTATCCATGGTTTAAGGCCGGAATTTAGAAGCTTTATTGCTGCTGTACAAGGTTGGCCAAAACAGCTATCACTTGAGGAGTTTGAGAATTTGCTAGCCGGTCAAGAAGACTTAGCTAAGCAAATGGGAGGAGTCTTGTTAAAGAATGAAGAAGAGGCACTCTATGCAAAGAAGAGCAAGTGGAATTCCAAGCAGCATGAAGGTGGTGGATCTAAGAAGAATGGTGACAAGTTTAAAAGTCATCATGGTGAGACGAGCACTCGTGAAGGAGGGTCGAAGAACTATTCCAATGGAAGGAGGTTCGAAGGAAAGTGTTACAACTGTAACAAGAAGGGACACATGGCGAAAGACTGTTGGTCTAAGAAGAAAGCCATGGAGAGTAATGCTGCCACATTCAAAGATGAAGAAGAATGGGATGCTGAAGCATTGTTTGCTGCAGAAGATGAAAATTTTGCATTTACGACAACAACACATAATCAAATTGATTATGAGAACGACTGGATTATTGATTCAGATTGTTCAAACCATATGACAGGTGACAAAGTCATATTGCAAGATTTGTCGGAATTCGATGAAGTGTCTGCATGGTGGTCCTCAGACAAGGAAGCACTGCCAGATTCAGATAATCTAAAAGAGACAGTGGAGTCTTCTCAAGTTCAGCTAAGTTTAGGAGAAGCTGAAGGTTTAGAAGATGGTGGAGATGGTGTAGTTGTAACTCAAAGTCCTTGGCAAATAGGTGTGCACCAAAGGCCAAATGAAGAAGTTAGGCCGAGTGAAGAAGGTGAGCCAAGTGGAGATAGCGAGCCGAATGGAGGAGGCGAGCTGAGTACAGTAGAGCATGGAGAAGGTGAGCCAAGTGGAGACAGTGAGTCAAGTGAAGAAGGCGAGTTGGTTGCAGCTGAACTGCCAGCTCAGCCGAGAAGATCGGTAAGATCTAAGAAACCGAATCCCAAGTATGCCAATGCTGCTGTTGTAGAAGATGTGAAAGAACCTGAGAGTTTTGAAGAAGCATCTTTGAGCTCAAGATGGATTAAAGCTATGGAAGAGGAGCTTGCAGCATTGGATCATAACCAAACTTGGGAGCTTATGCCACTGCTAGGAGGAGTAAAGCCTATTTCTTGCAAATGGGTTTACAAGATAAAGCGTCGCACAGATGGATCGATTGAGAGGTACAAGGCTCGTTTGGTAGCTCGAGGATTCTCTCAACAGTATGGACTAGACTACGATGAAACGTTCAGTCCAGTCGCAAAGCTTACAACTGTGCGAGTTCTACTGGCACTTGGAGCTAGTAAAAACTAGAACCTGTGGCAGATGGACGTGAAGAATGCATTTTTGCATGGGGAGCTAGATCGAGAGATCTACATGGATCAACCAAAAGGTTTCGAGAGTCAAGATCATCCCGAGTTTGTATGTAAACTCCGGAAGGCCCTCTATGGACTAAAACAAGCACCAAGGGCCTGGTATGGCAAAATTGCTGAGTTTTTAGTCCAGGGTGGTTATGTTGTGACAACTGCAGACTCTAGCTTGTTTGTTAAAGCTAGTGGAGGGAAGTTAGCTATAGTGTTGGTCTATGTGGATGATTTAATCCACACAGGAGATAATGAAGAGAAAATTCTCCAGACAAAGCAGAATTTATCAGTTCGCTTCCAGATGAAAGAGCTTGGACAGCTTAAGCACTTTCTTGGTCTTGAAATTGACCGTACACAAGAAAGTATCTTTCTTCATCAGCAGAAATATTGCAAAGTTTTGCTGAAGAAATTTAGAATGCACGATTGCAAACCAATATCGACACCTATGGAGCCAAACGCCAAGTTATGTGCTCATGAAGGAAGAGATTTGGAAGATGCAACGATGTATCGTCAATTGGTAGGTAGTTTGGTATATCTGGCTCAAACAAGACCAGACATCTCCTATGCGGTCGGTGTGATGAGTCGGTATATGCAAAACCCAAAGAAGCCTCATTTGGAAGTAGTTAGAAGAATCTTGAGATATGTCAAGGGTACACTTGACAACAGAATTCTGTACAAGAGAGGTGAAGACTACAGATTAGTTGGCTACTGTGATGCTGACTATGCAGGTGATCATGATACCCGACGTTCAACTACTGGGTATGTTTTTAAACTCGGATCTGGAGCAGTTTCCTAGTGTAGTAAAAGGCAACCAACGGTGTCTTTGTCCACAACAGAAGCAGAGTATCGAGCTGCAGTAGTGGCAGCTCAAGAGAGCACTTGGCTTGTGCAACTGTTGCAGGATTTGCATCAGTCAATTGAGTATGCAATTCCTTTATATTGTGATAATCAATCAGCAATACATTTGGCTGAGAATCCCGTGTTTCATGTGAGGACTAAACACGTGGAGGTTCATTATCACTTTATCAGGGAAAAAGTTCTTGAAGAAGAAGTGGAGCTGAGGCAGGTGAAGACTGAAGATCAAGTCGCAGATGTGTTCACAAAAGGCTTGAGTGGAAACAAGTTTGAACGCTTTTGTCATCAGCTCGGTATGATAGAAAGAGCGGGAGTTGGTGTTGAGGGGGAGTGTTAAAGATCAACACCACTAAATTAAATCTATGTAGTTATTATGTAGATTTGGTCTTAGGTTGTTATTATTTAAAATATCTAGATTAGATATTAGTTAGCTTTATCTATTTTTCAAAGTTTGAAGGAGATTGTTAGTTTCCTAATTTCTAGGTTAGTTGTTAATTTTGTAGTCTATATAAAGGTCCTACTTTCTAATGGAAAAGCATCCCAAGCTTTCTAGCATTTCTCTATAGCATTCAAGCTTTTCTCTCTAACATTTCTCTCTGAGTGTTCTGAGAGTGTATTCTCTCTATTCTAGTTTGTTGTCTTGTTAGTCTTTGTGAGTTTTCTATCTTTCTCAACTCGGGTTCTGCGCAGCCTGCCTGTGCGAGTTAATCTTGCTTAGTCTCAGCACAGTCTGCCTGTGTAACGAGGTTGGTAGAGTGGAAGGTTAGTGCTTAGTGCTGCGTATAGTTCAACAATCTGGTAGCGGAGCATTGTTCACGTTGTGATAGCGGAACTTTTTTCAACAAGGCTTGCATGGAGATATGGACAGATTGACTGCATTTAAGAAAGGAATGACAGCATGGGCCAAATGGTGGGTAGACCAGAATGTTAATCCTTCTCAAACCAGTCTTCTTCCAAGGGATTTCTCCCACTCATTATATGTAAGTGAAAAGTATAAATCTATTCCCTGAGCAGCTTCTAAAAAATGGAAGCTAGCTAACCAATGGCGTTTTTCTCTGACTCCAGGGGAAAGGAATGGAACCAACCAAGCAAGAACTGTAATGGCCGAGCAAACCCTCTATCTGGGTCTACATATCCTGCTGGTGCACAAATCTCTCATTTGCTACTGGTAAGGGGGTAATATCAATTGTAAAAGGCAAGATTGCCTTGATCACAATAATTACTTTCAAATGACAAAAGAAATAGGAGATATTGCAAGATAGGTTGCAATTCCAGTGATTATGTAACAAATATCTCAACGGAAAGTAATTGTAGGTTTATCAATTTTCACTTTGTGTGGCCTTTAATCAAACTTATGGCTTCATTTTATCAACAAACATCTCAAATGCTGAGGTAGTTTCATATCTCACTTCCCTATATATTTGCAAATATGTCTTAAACCTCTTTTCATTGCAACAACAGGTGGTCATCTTTATATTATTCTGGCAACAAAAGGGTCGATTCCCAGCAGGTCCTAGTTGTCTATATAGGCGCCTCTCTTCATGAATGGATGTGTTAGGAAGTGCATTTGAACTAACACATGGGATGTGCTACTACTTGGGAAGTAAAGTTGATGAGTGTGAAATATACATAGTTTTAGGCATGATTTAAGATATAATTTGCCCTCAATTCGTCATGATTATATGCCTTCTATATACTATTCCACCATATTTCTCCAAATTCCAACCCTTACTGTATGATTAGTGATTTCAGGTGTATTCCAGCCAATTTGGGATGATTTCATTGAAGAATTTGATGATATAGCCTCAGTCACAGCATGAGCCTGTTGCAGAACCCTTGAAACTGTTCTTGAGGCTGTTGTTCATTACAAACTTAATTAAAGGCTTGATTCCACCTGAAAATCACAAGATTTCCACTGAAGCGCATTATCCCAGCTCATTTCCAGGTTGTCCCCACGACACCTCATTAAAAGCAGGGGAGGCAGAAACCAAACCAAAGAAGAGCCGCAATTAAGCCTTGCACAGCCTCAGTCCGTTTGGCGACAGCCTCATGCTGTGCGACCTGCAGAACACAAATTTGTAGGAACAATATTAAATTGCACCACTTGCTCATCCCGCACATGGAGTCTGCAAAACACGACCTGAGTGCTTTGGAATAACTTTTGACAGAGGAGAATAATAATCATAGTGCCCAGAAGGTGGCCAGAGGAATTACCCATTAAAAAACTCCAATATTCCCTCTGCTAAACCTGCAGCCCACTACCAACCCACCAATCAACTTGTTGCCCATCATGCCTATCCTGACACACACGTTGGAGGGCAGAGGAGCCAACTTGCCCAAACGCCCATGCTCTCCAGCAAGTGGGGAGAAAGAAGAGAGGGGAGCTACATCTACAAAAAGGGCAAAGAGAAGAAGAGAAAGCATGGGGGGAATTCATCGGGAATTAACCCAGAAAATTGCAGAAGTTTGGGAATAGAGGCAAAAACACAGTTTGAAGGGGGCACACGATTCTGCAGCTTTTGCTGCAGAAATTGTGTTGCCCCTAGCCTCCAAGTTGTTCCTAACTCAATGCTTTTATTTGTTTCTGCTGTTCTTGTATTTATGGGGATGAATTAAACAACCCCTCTTAGGTTGAAGGGGTGCAACATATCCCTGGTTTTATTGTAATAAATTGCTCTTTCCATATTCTTAACCCGTTTTCTTGCTTTAGTTATTGAGTTATTAATCCATGTTTAGGTTCTAGCCAAACCCTTGCATGAACTCAGGTAGCTACGTGAAGGACCGAAAGGAGAAACCATAGTTACCAGAAAAACAACAACCAAACCTTAGTTTTTAACTCGTGACAGAATTAGAAACTAATTGAGGAATTAGCCTCAACACCAAATCTTCATCCCCCTTGAGTTTGACCTATGCGAAAGCACTTGGAAGATGAGAACCTTGGGAGGAACCTGTGAGTGAAAACAAATGGGTTCAAACTTCATCCTTAAGTGGACGTTTACTCTAGTGACAGGGGGTAGATGGAAGCTTAGGGAACTATCAATAAGATCGAAAGCCGTTGATAGTACCTTAGGTTGGGAGCCCCGTCAAGACATCTCATTAGTCACAGCCTCATCACAGTGTCAGTCTGTGACTGAGGCTGTAGAGCAATTTAAAGCATAAAATCAAGGAATGTCAACCCCGGATGCCTAAGACTTCACTTTATCTGATCTCTTCCTATTTTAATTCTGCTGTTAGTTTTATTTTATTGCTTAGTTTATATTTCAATTCACCCAAAACCCATTCCTATTGTTTGTTTTCGAGCCTAATTTGTCTATTTGAAGGGTAACAGGATCAACCCAGTCCTTGTGGATACGACCTTGATAAAGTACTACAACAACCCTGTGCACTTGCAGGAAAGCACTGCATCAAGTTTTTGGCGCCATTGCCGGGGACTGGTGCTTGATACTATTACCTTTTATTTGGATTTATTAGGCTTTTTATGATCTAAACCTTTCTTTTCTTTTCTTTTGGTTGTTTTTGTTTTGTTTGTGTGTTTTTCTTGTGTTGCCAACCTCTAGGTGCTGCAAATCGATGGGAAAAGGAATTGACAAGTCAGAATTTTGCTAGGGAAGTTCTAAACCCTTTCCACCTTTGCTCATGATGCTTTGCAATAAAAGTTGTTTTGGTGGTTTATGTGCTAACACACACAGGATGAGCCTGTGATATTTTGCACTTTGACTAGGTCGATTTTTTTTGTAACAGACTAAGGCTGTACTAGGCACAGACTGGGCTGTGCTGTGTACAGGCTGAGGCTGTTGACAACAAAAATTTGATTAGGTCATTCCACCTACCCAATGGCTAATTCAGCAAAATAAGAGGATTAGACTTGTTTAGATAGGAACTGATCAATCCCGTCTACACAATCCACTACCCCCTCCCCCAATCGATTTGGAACATTTTAGAGTTTACTTTAGATAACCCCCTCTTACCATATAGCTTAGTTTCAATTTGAGGTACTCTAGTATTTGTTTATTTTCTTTGAAATTTGCTATGTGTGATATTTTTTTTTAATTTCGGTATTGCACCCTATTTTTGGTTTTGTTTGGCAGTGAGGACACTGCAGATTTTCAGTTTGGGGTATTTTAGGGTGCAATTCTGCCATTTTATGCCTTGTGTATTTTTTCTGTGAGCAATGCAATTTCAATACTTCTCTATTTTTCATTATGTTTTTCCATAGTGTGAGCCTGTCTCTATATTTAGGCATCCTTTCTTATTCCATTAAATTCTGCTCAGTTTCTAATCTCATGACTTGTCTTACCTTTCCAAAGAAACAAAGCAGGACTAATCAAGCAGCTAAAATCCATTAAATCTGTCACTTGGGAAGATTCTTGTCAAATTTTTTCTCTCTAAACCAAACAGGCTCAGCCTGTTCACCTTAGAACAGGCCCTTACCTCTGTCAAGGCGAAATTTAAGGCAAAATCTTCAAGCAAGGAAAGGATCTAGGCCATCTTTGGCATACCTACAGACCTCATAAATCCACACCTCACTCATCAGACACTTGCTAACCCATTTGAGCCGATTATGATGGTCCCATTTCATTCATTTACCCTGCATATCCCACCTCAACCTTTGCAGCCAAAACAGGGGGCCGTTAGTGTCTAAGGGCACAATTTCCTTCAAACAGCCTCACTCTGTCGATGAGCCTGAGCAAGATTTGATCATGTTTAGAAATGAGATTACCCATACTCAGCCAGTACAAAAATTAGAATGCCAACAGATACATGTACTTCCTTCTCCCTTGAAAAAAAAAAAAGAGTAAAGAAAAAAAAGAGAAGGGAGGAAGGACAAAGGCAACATCTGGCGAATCATACTCCATCCTAGAACACAAATCCAATCCAATTGTTGGAGTAGTTGGTTACACCAAAAGGTGGTTGAAGCATCGGGGTATAGTTACTGAACAGTATGAGACCTCAGAAAATATAAAGTCAAACAGCCTCAACATAGTCTCAGGCTGTTCATGAACAAAAACTAAAAGAATCGAGTTCACAGGCCATTGACCCTTGCTAAATCCATCTACCCTCATTTGACAACCACCACCTGGCCTCAATACAACACAATTAAGCCCTAGTGATCCTAGCTTGATGATTTATGCACATTAGCAAAGACAAGAGGTAATGGGTCTGCATATGAGGTAATGTTTTCACTTCCCGAAAAATGATTTTGGTAGGATCCCTTTGACGACAGATGATTGGAGGTTAGTTTCAAGATTACTCCTGTGGTTTTTATGACAAAAACTACTGACAAGGAATTTGATTGAAATTGATGCAGTCTTGAAGGAAAATTAAAGAATGTTTAAATTGAGACGTCACAAGGGAGAAGCCTAGTGAGAATTTGATGCATTGGGATTAGCCTTCTCTTCCCTTAAAATCATGCCTCCCTCTATCTCTCTGTTTGCTTGAGGACAAGAAAAATCTTCAGTTTGGGGTATTTTGATGAGTGTGAAATATGCATAGTTTTAGGCATGATTTAAGATATAATTTGCCCTCAATTCGTCATGATTATATGCCTTCTATGTACTATTCCACCATATTCCTCCAAATTCCAACCCTTACTATATGATTAGTGATTTCAGGTGCATTCCAGCCAATTTGGGATGATTTCATTGAAGAATTTGATGATATAGCCTCAGTCACAGCATGAGCCTGTTGCAGAACCCTTGAAACTATTCTTGAGGCTGTTGTTCATTACAAACTTAATTAAAGGCCTGATTCCACCTGAAAATCACAAGATTTCCACTGAAGCGCACTATCCCAGCTCATTTCCAGGTTGTCCCCATGACACCTCATTAAAAGCAGGGGAGGCAGAAACCAAACCAAAGAAGAGCCGCAATTAAGCCTTGCACAGCCTCAGTCCGTTTGGCGACAGCCTCATGCTGTGCGACCTGCAGAACACAAATTTGCAGGAACAATATTAAATTGCACCACTTGCTCATCCCGCACATGGAGCCTGCAAAACACGACCTGAGTGCTTTGGAATAACTTTTGACAGAGGAGAATAATAATCATAGTGCCCAGAAGGTGGCCAGAGGAATTACCCATTAAAAAACTCCAATATTCCCTCTGCCAAACCTGCAGCCCACTACCAACCCACCAATCA
>JAKUCV010004532.1:0-10948 GCA_028386065.3 Turnera subulata
CACTTGCACTAAAGCCAATCATACATGTATCTAATACCTATGGATGCGCAATGACCATCATGCTTCTGCTGCGTGAGTGGCTTCGTCAAGGGATCTGCTACATTGTTCTCAGAAGGAACTCTGCACAGCCTGACATCGCCTCTATCTATGATCTCTCGAATAAGATGATAGCGTCGGAGAATATGTTTGGATCTTTGGTAGAATTTGAAATTTGATTTACAGATTGAAGTCTTTGCCCTAAGTGAGGTTTATCCCTTCCTCCTAGGTCATATTTATCTATTACTTAGTTATGTATCTTATGTTTTAGGTCATCGTATCTGGCCAGATTTATTTAGGATGTATTTGAGTTTATATTTACTTGTATGGCCACTATACACTATGTATTCGTATTTTAATTAATGAAATACCCATCCTTGCTGACAAAAAAAATTACAAAAGCTTCATGTTTTTTATTTTTATTTTTTTTCTTTTTCCAATCTCCTCATATTGAACGGTGGGGAACGGACTGAAAAGCAAATAAAAGAAAGAAAAATAAAAAATTGTATAAGGCCGCAACCTGTCTCATACGTGGCACATTATAATTGGACGGCAAGCATAACTAGTTAATCTCTATGACTCTGTCTCTGACCCTGTTGTCCCTTTACCCTCTTCGACCCTTTCTGTTTACATCCAGACCGAAGATCTTATTGTGTTTTCTCCAGCTCCTTCAAAGATGGGATCTTTGCCTCTTCTCATTCGATCATTCTCTGTTTCAAATCAAAGATGGTTTCTTTGCCTCTTACCCTCTTCGATCCTTTTTTTTTGTATATTCGAACCAGAGATCTTATTCAAATAATGGTACCTGCAGAAAAATCTTCAATACCCATTAATATCTCCTTCAATCCTTCTTTGCTCCAAATCAAAGAGGGACCTTTTTATCATGTCCTTCTTCGATCCCTCTTCTTTCCGAATCAATAGGGTCCCATCTCCTTCGTCACCAAAAGTTTAGGGGTGTGGAGGAAGCCTTAACAATAGCTTTTTGTTGGCAATCCCAGGTAGTGGTTTCTGTGTGTATATGTGGGCTTGATTTGTTTTCTGGGTTTTATTTTAAATTTTATGCCTTGAAATCTTTTACATATCGAATTGGGTCTTGCTTTTGAAAACAAAGTCAATTGATGTTCTTGAATCTTCACACAAGAGGGGAGTACATATAATGGGTGCAAATGAGAATTGATTTCAATAAAATGCAGTGATGAAAGCATTGAATCAAATTTCAGTCATTAGAATACTGAGAAGAACAGTGTCAAAATCCATTGGTCCTTGTTGAACACTCTATTTGGTTGCTGCATATGTTCTACATACATGCATGGGCAGAAAGTGTTAACAGCTTTAAATTGCAGGTTGCTAGAATACTGATAAGAACATTGTCAAAATCCATTGCTCCTAGATGAACACTCTGTCTGGTTGCTGCAAATGTTGTACATACATGGATGGGCAGAAAGTGTTAACAGCTTAGTTTCGTTCCTTGTTGGACACTTTGTCGATGATGTGCTAATGGTTGGGATTCTTCTCGAGGCTCTGTTTCTTTGTGCTGTCCTTCTTTGTGTTGTCCTTCTGCACTGACAATTGCTCCAGAATTTGGTGGATGTCATTGAGAGTTGGCCTACGCTCTGCTGTCTGGTTCAGGCACTTTAGTGCAACCGTTGCCACCTTTAATGCATCAACTTCAGAGCAGCCGGTCCCAGTAAGTTTCTTATGAATTGGAGATTGGTTAACTTTCATCTTATTCTTAACTTCTACTGGAGGAATAAGCATCTTATCGTCTCCCATCAAATTTTCTTGTTCAGTCTTTGTAAGAAGCTGTAGCATCATAACTCCAAGAGAGTGAATATCTGCTTGTTGTGTGACAGGACCTAGGAAAAAAAATTGTCGATAATTTTTAGCAGAGAAATGTAGGTGGCTATCTACTATAGCATTGTGTTTGGAACAAGCATAAGAAGTAGAATACCTGTACTGGTCTCTGGAGCTGCATATGCTGGGGTGACTGTGCTTGGAACAGATGATGAATGCGTCATCGTGCCAAAATCACATATTGTTACATTGTCATCCTAAAAACAAAATGAGAGTTTAACATTAAAAAAAAATTCTATAGAAATTGAATTAGTTTTAGGTTGATATTGACTTGCCTTATCTAGCAGAATATTGGCAGGTTTTATATCAAGATGCTTGAGATTCTGTTGACCAAATTTATGGATGAATGTCAGTCCTTCTACGGTTTGCTTCAGTATTTTTAGAAGTTTCTCCCAGCCTAGACCTGAAAAAGAAAGAATTTAGGATCAGTATAATTTGCTTCAGTATGGATGAATGACACTTCTTCTACTTTTGCCAACCAGTCTGTCAACGAGAGCAACTCACAATGAATTTAGCCAAGTTACAATGCTAAGGAAATGTCAGAATGCTAAGAAAATCTAGAGTTAACTGGATAAAATGAAATAGCGAGTCAACTGGAGAATGTCTTCAAAATACTTGCAATCAGTCAGAAGACAAGTTAGAAATTGGCTCAAATCACAATGCTTTGCTCTAGCATGCGATTTTCAATCATAATTCCATTAGAAGGGTAACTCGCATATTCTTTTCTATGAACAGGCCACTTAATTCTGATGAATATATGTCTCTTCCTTTCTGTGCAACTACTTCCTTCCAGGAGATGGGATCATGGGATAACGATGGAGTTTTTTACAAAGGGAAAGGAACACTCCCAGATTTGGATCTTATGATCAGACTGGTAAGATGCGGCAAGAAGCTTGTACTAGCCACAGGTGTGTCTTAAATTGTAATTTTCCACGAGTCTGCTCTGCATTGATGATTGGTGGTTCTATCATTGTTTTTTAAGTTTGACCAAACTGAAACTAGCGCTACACATCAGCTGTTTCTTATCAGCAACTAGTGCTGGAACAGTTAGAGCCTTGTAGTCGCTCAACATTGTGGCAGCTAGTGTGAAGCATGCTAAAGGAATACTTCTATGAAAAAGCTAACATGCTGTGTAACTCATTTCCTTTTTCTCCAGCCTAGGGTTTAGGAAAAGCATGTCTTATTAAACACTGGGCACAATATCGCTTGTTAGTGATATCTGGAAGTTTCCAGACAATTAAATTGCTTAAATCTCTTACTTCTAAGGAACCAAAGAGTCTGAAGTGCTTATACACCACATGGAGTTGATTCCTTAAAAACTTCCACCAGGTCTTGTTTAATTGTATTCCAACAACACTCAAACCTTTTTGTGAAGACTTGCCTAATAGGTTAATGACAGAGGCCAGGAAAGAAAATTGAATAGCAAAATTCTTGAAATTACCTTGATTTTCCTTTTCAAGGCACTTGGGCTTGAAATCAAGAACCAACCACCGGTTCTGTCCTTCTTCACAGTAGCCCAGAAGCTTGATGATGCGAGGATGGTTGAAATTTGTGAGGTGCTCTCTTTCATTCTGATAATGAACACAGCCAAGAACATCAGTTTTGTCAACTAGGTGGTGGATCGATTGATTATTTGCATTTTTTTAGTAATACTTACTTGATATTGCGCAATGTGGCTGGAATCAGCAAGCGGTACATATTCCTTTATAGCAATTTCCTTGCCACCGTTGACCCCTTTGTAGATTTTGCCAAATCCCCCTTTAGCAAACTCTGTGTTCTCTCCCTTGAAGCCTTGGATTTGTTCTGCTGTGAAGATTTTTGGAGCTTCAGCTGAACTTGTACCACTGGCGTCTTTGCCTTTCTTACTTTTGTCTTTTTTCCTTTTCATAATCAACAAGCAACAGAGCAATAATGTTAGAGGAAAAGAACCACTAGAATGTATTTCCTTTTCCTGTTCCATTTATCTTATCTTCAACATTTCAATCTATGTATGTCACTGCTGGTTGTGATTTGCGGGTAAATTGAGCACTTACTGATCCATCTTTTTTCACTTTCTTGTAGTCCAAAAAAGTTTTGGCTTGCTTGCTTGTAATCCAAGTAACTTTGCCTCCTACTTTCTCTGCATGATTTCAAGTAGAGTCTTGATTTAGGTTGACATTACTGAAAAACAGAGGCTATAAAAGATTGATATTAATTGATATTTTTTAGAGAAATCAACTAAACAAGTATAATTCTAATGCCCCTGTTGTGTACCAAGCCTCCAAGAAAAATAATTTTTGGTTGAAATTACTTAGAAACAGAGGGAGTAGTACCTAATCATTAGATTGATATGATAATTAACCCTAGTTTCTGATTATGTAAAGAAAGCAACTAAAGAACAAAGAACAAAAGATCTAGTTCTAGCCGTGGAAAGCAAGCATGATTCTAATGGCCCCTGTTTTCTTTCTACGCCTCCAAGAAAATCAAAGCATCAATTTTTCTAGTTCTAGTACTCGAACAAAGACCCAATCACCCGCCATTTCCCCAATTAAAGAAGAATAGACGGTGATTAAACAAGAACAGATGGTGAAATGAAGTACACGTGTAGAGATTTCCACAAATCCACACACAACAGAGACTAGCCAGAGAAAGATAATTGGTTTTGGCTTTGGGGGTTTATAAACCCTAATTTCACCGCATTTAACAGTTCCAGTGAACTACAATTAAACCTAATTAAATGTACCTTGATGGAGAGATGTTGGTGATGATGATGAAGAACTCTAGCGTGGATCTTTCTCTCTTAGTAGCAGATCCCAAACTCCCTATCTGTTTCAGGAGAACGTAATCAAGAAGTTGCTTTCCTCTTTTTTTATGTTTTTCCCTTTTCTCTTCTTTCTGTTTTCTTTGATCCCAAGTTTTGTTAAACTCTAGTACTCGTGTTGTATTTATAGTCACAGCTTTACTCTGTTTTTCTTTTGCTAGCTTACTCTGTTTTTCTTTCGCTGTGGAGCAGGGGCAAATTAAAAGAAACAAAGTACTGTTAGTGTAGGGGATTAAGGAATGTAATTTGTAAAGATCACTGGGTTATGTTAGGGTAATGTGGGTGATTATGGATTTAATTAGTTATATGGTTAACTGTCCTGTCATGTGTTTGATGTATGCTTTGAATAACAGGTTTGGGTTTATTGTTTTTTTTTTTTTCCATTCTTGCTGCTTTTCAAGTCCTCTTAATGTAGCTTAAGTACATTGATTCCGCCAAAATAAAGGGTTAGTGTTCAGTTATCTAGAGTTGATTGTGGCTAAACACAAAGTTGCAATGATTGTAATTATGATTAAAAGTAACTGGAGGCCAATTTCGTCTTCCAATTATTGGCCTAGCGACGTTGTTTGTTATTTGCATTTGTGTTGTTAGTCTCGATGGAAAATGTATTTTCCAAAAATAATTTAGTATTGAGATGATGTACCTGGTAGTGGTCAATCTTTGACGAATTTATTTTTTTTCTTTGGAAAGAAGTTTTTTTTTTGGTAGAAAAACGTGGGCAAGGAGCCCTGTATTGGTGAGTGCGAGAAATTCATGGATGGGGCATAAAAGCCCTTTCAGCAAGGAAGGCCACGTCCGATATATTCCACGCCATACTTGGGAGCCATTCTTCACCTCCAAAACTGACGGGCATAGGTATCATAGAGATGCGAACAACAAAAATCAAATTATGATAGGTACGGTAGTGATTAGCTCCACATTGTGAACCGGGATCTCAATATGCAAGGATAATAGGGGTACCAATTGATGGCAATGGCAATGGCAATGGAGACAATTGTCACTGGCCCGAGCCTCTTGATTGTAGGCTTTCAACATAAGTAAACATCGTAGCAAATTGACTAGACAAAATAAAATAGCAAGTGACGAAAGAATTTGAGAGAATATTTGTGTTATTATTAGAAATTCTTAACAACAATACACACCTAGGCTCCCACACGTCATCCTTAAATAAGGTACACAAGGAATGGATGCAAGAATGAGATATACTCCTCTAGTATCTTCAGACTTGATTATTTGTCAACTAAAAAGTTGGAAAATAAATAAGGATACATTAGCTCATTAATATTAGCAAAGCAGCAGGTGAAGCTGCTGCACAAAAGTGTGTGTGTACTAGATTCCTAGTTCCGTGGCATGAGAGCGAACAACACTCAGCTTCAGCAAACGCTTCACAACTTGCTTCATAGTTGGACGATCAAGAAAACTAGGTGTCAAACATTCCAATGCCAGCCTTGTAATCTCAATCCCATCACTGGCGTAGAATCCCGGTTCTTCCACCAGGCTTTGGTGCACTAGTGTGAAGGTAGACGGGGGAGAGCCCGTAGATGATGCCCTGGCTGCTGCTGCTTCGTACTCGTCTAGTGCCCACTGCGAAACCAATGGAATCTTAGGATCCCACACAAACTGGGGGTTGTGAGGATCTTCACGCACTGAGATTCTTTTGGTTATGAGTCCCAAGACTACCACACCAAATGCATAGCCATCACATTCCGCTGGCCATTCATCTGTAGAAAGCTTTCCCATGTCAATACCCGTCTTGCAAAAGAAAGCCAAAGCTACTTAAAAGAGAGATTTTTACAACTTGCTAGCAAAGTTATGAGTGGAAAAGTTTAGGCTCGTGAAGCATGAGTAATCAGTAGTAACTTGCTAGATTTAATGCTTTAGCTTCTAGTAGCTACCCAAAAATGAATAAGTTCTGCACCTAATAGTCTATAGTTGAAGAGGTTCTTAATCACAAATGAACAAATCGTATAACAAGAACACTGCAAAGGCATAAAGTAATTTGCATACTTCCCCGAGTGGAAACAAAGTCGTAATAACCATAACAGGCTTGTACGAATCGACCCCTCTTGGATCTCCAGTTAGGAAAGATTCCACCAGTAAGCCATCCAAAATCATATAGTATTGGAGAGTAGTCCTGCACATTAAGGCAGGCTTTAGAACTCTTAAGTGTGCAGGAAATTATTGAAAGTAGAATAAGAGTCAACAATTCGCGTGCCATCGAATTCTGTGAGAAATGTGTATGTAAAAATATTCGGACCAACCTGATCAAGCATTATATGAGCTGCATCTAAGTTACGGACCACATAGGGCAAGTTTTGAGGAGTTTTAGCATGTAGAAAGCTAAGGAGGGAGGCAAATCCTATGGCAATCTTCACTCTCTGTAGCCAAGTCAAACTATCTACAATTGAGAGTTAAAACATTAGCAGAAATCTAAGAGAAACCTCCCCGCAGGAAGCATTTGGGCACATTTACTTCTCGTCAAGACTTTGCCACCTTAGAAGCAGAAGTAAATGAACACTCGGTGGAAGCAAGTAATCTAGAAAAACGATGCACCTTTCATTACAGCATTGAAAACAGTATCCACTGGATTAAGGTCATAAACGACGCCAAGTTTTCCCTCTTCATAGCAGTATCCCAACAACTTTGTTAGTAGTTTGATCCTTTTGCACTACTAGAATTATGTAGAATTAATATGGAAGTAAGATATTTTGTCAAGTTGTATAGATGATTGTAGAATTGTGTAGAAATTATTCAAATATGTGGCTCTAAAATAAGCAGCGTGTATAAATACCTATGTAATTGTAAAAATGTAATGTCTTTGAATAAAAACACTTACTTTTGGAAAAATAACTTTGATATCTTTTGCTTTACTATCTTTGGAAGTTAAAACATAATTCCAATATCTTTTGGTTTCAGTTTCCAAACAATAAGGAAACATCTTACTGTTTTTTTTCTCCCTTGAGAAACTAACAGTGGTAGCGGAGCGTGAGAGATCTTTTAGGGCCTGGTTTTATTTCTCTTTCACTTTCCTTTTTTCTCACCCGTATAACCAGCCCACCTGCCCACTAAATAAACCACTTTTGAGCGTTCAATTCCCTGTCCCTTCACTCCATCATACCCAAAACTCATTATTGCTAAATTGCTTTTCTCTGAATACAAAACTTCAAACACCCAATTTGCTTGAACTGTAACTCACGAAGGTGGGGAAAAAGAAAAGAAAAAACCCAAAACCCTCAAACTTGATGGCAACATCTTCTCCAACCAACGTTTCTCTCCCTGCACCTCCAGTATTTACTGGGGATAATTATGATTATTGGGCAATTCGCATGAAGGCTTTTTTCATTGCGAATGATTTGTGGGAGCTTGTTGAAGATGGTTTCAAGGAACCAGATGATATTGGCTCGCTAACGGTGACCCAATTGAAGAAGCACAAAGATGATGTTCAGAGGCACAACAAAGCTATTTCTTACATCTACTCATTGGTTTCGGAGCAGATTTTTCCGATGATTGTTGGAGCTGCAACAGCAAAAGAAGCATGGGAGATTCTACAGAAACAATTCCAAGGCTCTGATAAGGTTAGGCAAATTCGTTTACAAACTTTGAGGAGGGAATTTGAAACATTAAAGATGAAAGAAACTGAAACAATTAAAGAGTATTCTTCTCGTGTTCAAGAAGTTACTAATCAGATGAGACTCTGTGGTGAAATTATTCCGGAAAGTCGGATTGTCGAGAAGATTTTGATTACGGTCACTGATAAATTTGATGCTAAAGTTTCAGCAATAGAGGAGTCCAGGGATGTGTCTAAACTTTCAGTTGTAGAAGTAGTTGGATCCTTGCAAGCTCATGAACAGAGGCTATTAAAGAAAGCTGAAAGTGCACGAGAGGAGGCTCTTCAAGTCAAGAATTTCCAGCGATTAAACATTCGAAAGCAACAATACAAGACAGGGGAAGAAATTGGAAAAGTTGCAGCAAAAGAGCCAGATAAGAAGAAGGTACATCCACCATGTGGAATTTGCGGCAGAACGAACCATGAGGAACGTTTCTGCTGGAAAAATAAAATCTGCACTTATTGTAAGAAGAAGGGTCATATTGAGAAGGTATGCAGAAATAAACCTCTGCAGGGGGAGCGAAATTCTCAGCAAGTTCAGCAGCAAGCTAAAGTTGCTGATGTAGAGGAGCAAGAAGAATTATTATTTATGGCTGGAGAATTTAAAAATTCCAACATCAAGGGAGAATGGTACATAGATAGTGGCTGTACAAGTCATATGGCCAATGAAGAAGATTTATTTACAGAGTTGGATCGCTCAATAAAAGTGCCTGTGAAGTTAGCAAATGGTGAAGTCGTGGAAGCTGAAGGAAAAGGCTCAATCAGAGTGCAAACTCCTCAAGGTACTAAACTAATTACTGAAGTTCTTTATGTTCCTAGCCTCAATCATAATTTGCTAAGCGTGCCTCAAATGATTAAGAAAGGCTACTCTTTAACTTTCAAAAATAATTCCTGTATTGTCTTTGATGGTTGTGGAGATGAAATTGCAAGAGTAGTCATGAGAAATAATTGTTTTACGTTGAACTTGAATGGTCACAATGAGCATGCTTATGTTGTTGGGATTGATGAATCAAAATTGTGGCACAAGAGGCTAGGGCACCTTCACATGAATGCACTAAAGTTGGCTGCTCAAAATAGATTTGTTGATGGATTGCCTTTAGTAAATGAAATTGGTGGTGTTTGTGAAGCTTGTCAATTAGGAAAGTTGCACAGAACTTCTTTTCCCTCTAGTGCTCAATGGAGAGCCAAAGAGAAGTTAGAATTGGTTCACACAGACCTTTGCGGACCAATGAGGACAACCTCTTTAGGTGGTAGTCTATACTTTTTGCTGTTTGTGGATGACTTGACATGCATGACTTGGGTGTTCTTTTTGAAAAACAAGTCAGAAGTTTCTGGTATTTTCAAGACTTTTAAAACTCTAGTTGAGACACAAAGTGGGTGTAAACTTAGAAAACTTAGATCAGATAGAGGGGGAGAATACATGTCTAGAGAATTTGATGAATTCTGTAGAGAACATGGAATTGAGCATCAATTGACAGTTGCTTACTCCCCTCAACAAAATGGTGTTGCTGAGAGGAAAAATAGGACCATAATGGAGATGGCTAGGTGCTTGTTGGCAGAAAAGAAAATGCCAAAGAATTTTTGGGCAGAGGCAGTCCACACAGTTGTATATTTGTTAAATAGATTGCCTACTAAGTCAGTGACTAGTATGACTCCTTATGAGGCATGGAGTGATGTCAAGCCAAGTGTTAAACATGTTAGAATATTTGGTTCACCTTGTTACATTCATGTGCCTGAGCAAAAGAGACACAAGCTTGATGACAAGGCTGTCCAGGGAATATTTTTAGGCTACAGCTTGCATTCTAAGGGTTATAGGGTGTATAATCTGAAAACTGGAAAGGTGGAAGTTACTAGAGACCTCAAAGTAGATGAAGGTGCTTTTTGGGATTGGGATAAAGAATGTATTGTGAAGCAAACAGAGTCAAACTCTTTGGATTCTTGTGAAGTAAAGGAAGAGGATTATGACTCTGATACAAGTCCTAAAAAGTTTAGAATGCTTAGTGATATTTATGAGAGTTGTAGCTTTGTGAGTAGTGAACCAACTTCATTTGAGGAAGCTTTAAAGTCGGAAGATTGGAAGGTAGCTATGGAGGATGAAATAAGGATGATTGAGAAAAATGAAACTTGGGAGTTGGTTCCAAAACCTGAAAATCAGAAAATCTTGGGAGTAAAATGGGTTTTTAGAACTAAGATGGATCATAATGGGGTGATTTTGAAGCATAAAGCAAGACTAGTGGTAAAAGGATATGCACAGGAGTTTGGAGTAGACTATTTGGAGACATTTGCTCCTGTTGCAAGGATGGAAACAATTAGAATTTTGTTAGCACTTGCAGCACAAAATAAGTGGCAAGTATTCCATTTAGATGTAAAGTCAGCTTTTTTAAATGGATACTTAGATGATGTGGTATTCGTTGAGCAGCCTATTGGATTTGTTGCTGTTGGGAAGGAGGACTATGTTTATAAGCTAAGAAAAGCTCTTTATGGGCTAAAACAAGCTCCAAGAGCTTGGTACACTAGAATTGATTCTCATCTACTGAAAAGAGGTTTTAGAAGGAGTGAAAGTGAGCCTACTCTTTATGTGAAAAATAGTGATGGTGGTGTTTTGATTGTCTCCATTTATGTGGATGATCTTCTGGTCACTGGAAATAATT
>JAKUCV010004533.1:0-21132 GCA_028386065.3 Turnera subulata
TGTGATTGAAATGATGCTATGAAATGCATGAGTAAAACTTGTTTTATTTTGAGCCAATGCCTAAGAGAAGTTGAGTGTTTTACCCTGTACAAATGGGTCCTAACTTCTCTTGCTCTTCTTGTACTTCAACTCTTGATCATATCTTCTCTTGAATTCTTGATCACTTTGGTTGAGCACTTGTTTGCTTGATTTCTTTTTGTTTCAAGGTTGTCATCAATTGAGCCAAGGTTTATCATTATCAAAACTCTGAAATGAAACAAGGAGGCATGAGTTCTAACAATCTTTTTCTCTATAGAATTATTTCCCAAATAGTTTTTTAATTCTGGACTGGGCCAAATAGTGCAGCCCAGATCACTGCATAGACCCAACCCGACCCCAATGAGGAGCTTAGGTACAGGCCTACGCAGTTGGCCCAACTGCACCCAAGCCCACCAGTCCAGCCCTCAACATTTCGGCCCACAAGCGCGACCCGTGACCCGTCGGGCCAACCCGACCACACTTAACTGGGTCATCAACAACCAGGGTCTGCAACTCACCTGCAGCGGCGGCAGATTGGGGCGCGAAGGAGACGGCTTGGCGAAGGCAATGTGGAGGGGGCGTCGTGGCGTCGAGGAAGACGGCGGCGGGGCGAGATGCAGCGGCAACAACTCGGGCGTACGTCGGCTGCGGTGGTCGTATGCGTGGAGGACGGCGTCGGCTGCGACTTCGGGTGGCAGCGACGAGAAGGAAAGGGAGGGAGAGGAAGGCGGCTGGCGGTGGAGGTGCACGAGGTGGTGGTCGGCAGTGGTGGCCTCGGCGGTGTGGGTTCACGAGAGGAGGAAGAAGAGATGGGTTGTGTGGGGCTTTGTTTAAAACGACGTAGTTTTGAAGGCTGATGTGTGTGTTTGTGTTTCCTCTCTTTTCTTTTTTTTTCTATTGCAGATAGTTTTTGTGGGTTTTTGCAGGTACGGGAAGTGTGTAGTTGCAGGTGAAGAGGTGATGGTGCACTGGGAAGGCAAGAGAACGTGGGTTAAATAGGCAACTAAAATACTGGCAGCTCACAAGCATAACAGGAGAGGGCGGCTGAATAATTGAGCTCCTCAATTATGCACTACTGTGCAACATGTGAAGTGTGACCCGCTTGGACCAGAAAATATCCAAAATACCCACTTATCTTTATTTCTGGTCCATTAACTTGAGGATAAACCCGGCTTTTTCTGAAAATTCCTGGACCCGAAAATTTCCAACTTTGGTCCGTAAAATCCGCAGAAAAAAAAATCCCGAACGTGGGACAAGGCTCGGTTTCGGAATCCAATGCTCGAATTACCATAAATTAATTACCCAAGATTAATTTTAATGGTAAATTATTGTAAATTAACATAAACAGTCCCGGTAAAAATTTTATTTTTACAGTTTAAGCTATAGATTACATCATATTATTTACCTTGGGATAATTCTTTTCCTTTAGACTTCTATTAACTATGATCGTTTATAGTGTTTATATTTTATAAGTTCTTTTGTTTGGATCTGCTTTTATTTTTTATGCATCCCTAGGTATTTTATTTTATTACAAATTCAATGTGTAAAACAATGTCAAATCTGAAGTATCCGATAATATTTTCAATAATATCCAAAAAAGCATAAATAAAATATATAAATAGAATAGTAATAGATAAATAAAAATAAACACAGTCCGAATAACAGATAAGAGATATCTCGGAAGGTACATGATTATGCCAACCAAAAGTTATTGAAAATTTCCATGCATTGGCAATGTAGAGAGAACTTATTTTAAATAAAAAAAATTGAGGGACATAAGCTATAAATGTTCAGAATTGTTTTTTTTTTTTATTTGGATTACGAGTGAATCATTTTATTATTGATTTTTTCTTTCTAATCCTCAAGTTTGTGAAGGAGCTTGTTGTACTGTTTGTTGCAGTCATTAATACTCACAATCTTATATATTGTCGAAGCCCATATCAAATACCCAAGGTTAATTTCTTAGGCTCTTATATAATTATTTTTTTTACGAAGTCCTAAAATTTATTCGTATCTAGGTTATGATATAAGTTCCATTGTTAAAGTCCATATTATTTTTAAGAATTTCTTCAGCGTCTGTCCTATTGTTCAAGTATTTTGCTCTAATTTTTAAAAACTATTGCACGTGTATTGTGACGAATAATTTTTTTACTCTTGCAAAATTACATGTCTTATTATTCACTGGTCTTCTGCATTATTTCCAAGATAAAAAGGTTCTAAGACAAATAAAAACTAGAGAAGAGTCCTTTATTTGTCCTTTATGAATATTAAAGTGAAAACAAGAGGCATCTATGGATATTCTTGGAATATTATTGGGATGTGTAACCATGGATAGGAGGAGGGTAATGGATGATATTTTTTTGTTAGTGATTGAGTGATTAACTGGAGTCATTGATTGAGTGATTAGAGTGGAGTGATTGGGTGGCTGATTGATTGGTTAGGTTAATTGAATGGATTGATTAAGTGGTTCCACAATTAAAGGGATTGTTGTAATTATATGAGATTATTTCTTTAACTAGCCTATACAACTTGTATAAATAGGGTGTTATATTTGAAAATAAGACACATAAAACATCTTTCACTTCACATTTTACATGGTAGCGGAGTAAGCTAGGAAAAACCTTAGTTTTATTTGTTCTAGAAAAAGATCAATTTCTATATGATTTTTTTTTCTATTCTCCTTCTTATTTTTGTTATCAAAAGATCACATTTGATCTATTTTTTTTTTTTATTCTCATGGCTGATGATAAAATCAACTATGGCAACAAAAGATGGAGAACTGGGGCTAACGGTGCCTACTACTATAGGTAAAACTGTTGGCACTTTTTCTCCATATCAGTTGCACCCATTAGATCATCAAAACCTGATTTTTGTCACACAATCTCTTAGTGAATAAGGATATAATTATTTCTTTTGGAGGAAAGAATTCCTCAATGCACCCTAATAAAAAAACAAAGCAGGTTTTGTGGATGGAACAATTGTCAAAGTGGAGACACGATTGTCCTCTCGTGGCTAACCAACTCCCATAAAGAATTACAAGAGGGTTCCACATATGCAGAAACGATGACAGCAGTATGGGAAGTCCTCAATGAGAGATTTATGCAAGGTATTGCACTCAAAATATACAAGTTTTAGCAGACGATAATTATTTTACAATAGGAGAAGGCACCCATCTCCACTTACTTTGGGAAACTAAAAACAACATGGGAAGAGTTGCAAGGATTCAATCCTATTCCAAATTGTAAGTGTGGGTGCACCTATGGTGCAACAAAGAAGATGCAGACTATGAGAGAAGACGAGAAATTCTATTATTTAATGATGGGATTCGATGGGGATGCACTCTACGGTACGTTCACAATCTGTCTTAATCCACTTCCAAACCTTTGGCGAGCATATGCTCATGTGGCGCATAATGAAAAGAAAAAATATAACGCCCCGATTTTTCATAATTTTATTTATGGAATTTTTGGAATTTTTAATTTCAATTTACCCTCGTGAGTTTTTCGGAGTTTTGGACCTAAGGGTATTTAATTACCTCGAATTATTGAGTTTTATGTCGGGTTCCTTCTTTATCGAGCCTTCGTTGGAGTTAAATCGGGTTTCGAAGTTGGAAGTTGGGTTTTTAAGTAGTTCAGTGAAATTACGTCGTTTTGGGCTTGATTTAAAAAAAAAAACTAAAAGGGGTTGACCATTTAGGGCGGGTTGACAGCGACTTAACCCAAAACAGCGTCGTTTGGGCCAAATCGGGTTAACCCTAACCCTTTTTCCTTCTTCCTCTCTCTTTCTCTTTTCTCTTATTCTTTTCTCTTTCGTTTTCTCTTGGCCGCCGCTCCCATCTTCTTCCTCCTTTCTCTTTTTTTTTTCTCCTTTCCCACAAACACACTCGCACCGCCGCCGTCCTCATCGAGCGCCGCACACGGGCTGGTCGTCGTCGTCGCTGCAAGCCGAAGGGTAGCACAGTGAGAGGAGGTTGCACTTCTAGTCGACTCTGGCGGGTTCGTGTGGGATTCTTTGTCGGCGGTGGTCTCGCATTTTGCTGGTCGGCGGGGCTGTGTTGGTGGCTCAGGTACCTAGTCGTCGGCAGGGGGGTGCTGGGTCGAGGTGGAGCTGAGTGTTTCAGCAGTGGATTCGAGATTTGGAATAGGATCTTGGCTCACCGACATGGGCTTGTACTCGGGACTATGTACACGAGCTGGTGTTGTTGTGGTCTCGGGTCAGTCTGGGTTTTGGGTTGTAGATCCGGGCAGAACGGATTGCTCTTCCGGTTAGTATTTTTGTCGACCATAAACTGATTGCCTTTTGTTTTATTATCTGTGTCAAAGACTAAATCCACTGTTTGGTTGTTGTGGTTTCTCGCCCTGGTGTTCGGTAGATTTGAGACATTGCAATGTTGGCAAAACTATCCGGCGAGGACTGACTGGAATCCGGCGGGTCGAGCACTATTCCGGCGAGATGGTGTGCTTTCGAGCAGAGCACGGTAACTCCCCGAGCAATGACGTGCATTTCATTTCTTCTACATGGCATGTACTGAAAATGCATTTAATTAGTGTATTAAAATGAAATCGAATAGTGGACACCGAGTGTGGCGAGTTCAGTGGCGTATAGCCAGATTTTTTAATCCGACGCGCTTAGAACCGCTAGGACGGGTAGTCTTGGGCTCGGGGGTAACCTTGGAACAGGAACTAGCAAAGCTGGGCCCAAGCCCAATAATGAAACACTTTAACCCTGGAGACGATAATTGGACTTAATAGGAATGGGCTTTAAGCCCAAGGACATGTTAGAGTTTAATGGTGGTTTTGATGATGTGTCTTTAGGCACGGATATTGATTTGGACTTAGTTGGGCTTCAAGCTTGTAAACTTTAGGCCTGTGACACGATGGAGATTTAGACTAAGAGTGAGAGTAGACCTTTAGGCTCGGACCCTGATCCTTGTGGTTACGTGCCTCGACTCTCGATTAATAAACATCATCGGACTGGAAGGCTTAAGTCGTAATAGCGATATAATCACATAACCAGCATGCATCTATCATATTCTACGTTCGTCATATATGTGACCATGTTGTGTTATAATATAGGACATGTCGAGGCAAGGGAATGTGTCGGATTTTCCAAGGCAATTACTATAGCCCAGGTGAGGACATACAAACCTTAATATGTTTTACTGCCTGCGGTACTCAGGTTGATAGGCTTGGTACATAGTCTGGTAAATGATTTGATGCTGCAAGTATTTTAAGCCTGGTTTAGCTTGTTGTGATACATGCTCTGGCTGTGTTGTGTGCCTGTTTATGTATTTCGTTGCCGTGTTAATTGTTATGAGCTGATAATGCCATGATGATTGTTATGAGCTTTTAATGCCATGCTAATTGTTGTGAGTTGGAATGCCATGTTAATTATTTTGGATTGATAATGCCATGTTAATTATTTATGGGCTGGTATTGCCTTGTTTTATGATACGTGCTGTCATGCCAATATCATGTGTTCTTGTGAGCCTTAGGCTTGGTTTAGAGACTCTCTCTGGTGGCACACCACCTGTAAACACACTATGAGAATTGCTCTATACATAAGTTATAACTGATAACAAATAATTCTGAATAATATATGTTCTACTGTGGGGCTGTTGACCGGTAGCACCGAGAGGGAGAGAGGGTACCCCTCGGGTCCTATTATGTTAGTGAGTAGCAATCACAGAGACGGCGACGAGGGGATTGATGGGTACGCCCCTCGATTAGTATACTAGTGAGAATACCCCTCACAGAGCTGGCGCCTTGGGGATTGTCAGTTGTACCCCTTGGTTATTTGTTACTTCTTATTCTTTTGGGTGAGAGCACCCCTTACAGAGATGGCGACTTGACTGATGGGTGTGCCCCAAGATTCTTGTTTATGTATTCCTTTGAGGAGAGCAGCCCTCCTAGAGCTGTCCGCCACTTGGTTGTTAGTGGTATTCTTTTGTCGGAACTTACCCATTCCGATGTATTGATATATGTATATATATATGTTTTATGTTGGCAATACACCCTGGGGAGCTGGCCAGTCGCTACCGCGCCCGACGCACACAGTAGAGGGCCCTAATAAATTACCCAACGCTAATGATATAATAAAAAAAACTCTAATAAGTTGATTAAAGATAAACATAGGAATAAAGTCTGATCTTGACTTTGTATGGTGCATTATGCCTTGTTTTGCACTATGGCTGTTATTACCAGATACTGATGTATTCGTGGTTGAATTGTACTAGTATATTCTGGTTTATTTGTTTGTGGTGAGATAGTGGTTGGTCTCACCCCCTCACAGTTTTTACACAGGTTAGCTGATCATGGATCAGGGATGCATTCAGGTAACTGTGCCTACTTTCCTTCAGGGACGGATCCGTAGCTTGACACTTCATATGTATGTATTTGTCACTAAGCTCGTTATTGATTTCCGCTGCATAACTTATCGGGATGTTGTTTTGTTATATTTGGATTGATTATATGTCATCCCGGTTTGTTTGCCAGTGTTTACTTGGCTTGTTGAGCCTGATTTATTTTTGAGTCTTTTAGTATCCCGATGTTTATTTTGCTATTGTGTAATATTGATGAGTCATTTTACTCGGAGGTTTTTGGCATCTCTAGACTCAAGGGAATTTTTGTCTTTTCTTGTTATTTATGTTTTGTATATTTGGTTTTGGGATGCGGTCGTCTCAGCTTGGTAGCGGAGCAGGCATTAGGTCTTTTGGGTTTTCAAACAAGTGTCTGCTGTGATTTGTTTATGCATAAGCCTGTTCCAAGTTATGTGTCGTTTCCAAACCTGTTTTTGACAAGTTGCGTTCATATAGGTGTCGATATGGGTCTGATAGGCTAGTACTTTTATACTATGGGTCGGAATGACCCGGAAATGAAATTTTTGGACCTTGGTTGTCGATGTCGATTTAAATGGTGCATCCACTGGTTATTAGAATCAAGGTAAAACTTTAAGCTTCGGCTCGCAATTCTTTTCGGAGTAACATTGGATTGGACCATCTATGGTCTTGAAAGGCTTGCTAGTATCTCATGTGGATTGACCGGCGTGGACAATGAATCTCTGTATTGTCGGCAAGTGCGCTTTCACTCTATGTTCTTAGGGTCCGCTTGAGACGGTTTCCATGCTCCATGTGAAGTTGGTTTTCTCAGTGGGAAGGAGTCGTCGTTCTTCGTGCCTAAACTTCGAGTGATGTATCGTTGTGACGTTTTCTCTTCATGTTGAACAATTAAAGTCTATGTTGATGAGTAGTACTACCCAGTTTGGGTAGCGGTGATAGCATGTTTTGTGATTCTGTATCATCCAGTATCGAGATCTAATTGAAAGAAGTTTTATGTTGCTGTTATAACCGCGGTGGTTGTTATCTTGAAAAGGATGCTGTCATAGCTGTTGAGATCTCTGGTGTTGTTGTTGATCGGGTTTTGTCGAGGTCTTTTGACGGAGTTGTTGATTGGTTTTTCGTGATCTTATTATGATGGACTAGGGTGAGTTTGATATGATACCAGACATAGATTGGATAACCAGACACCAGACAATGGTGGATTGTCGGGCCAAAGAATTGTTCTTGTCTTCTCTTTTAGTGCGTAGATTGGTGTTTGTCGAGGAGCAGAGAGCTCTTTCTGCTTGTTGGATTTCAGCCATGCAGGCTTTCAGGATGATCCGGGAAGGATGTGATGCGTTCATTGCCCATGTAGTGGACTCTACGGTACCAGTGCCGAGTTTGGAGGATATCTCGATAGTGAGGGAGTTTCCAGATGTATTCCCTGACGAGTTACCAGGTTTACCTCCGGAGCGCGAGGTTGAGTATACAGTGGACTTGGTACCGGGAGTTACTCTTATCTCTATTCCACCTTACAGGATGGCTTCGACCGAACTTTAGGAGTTAAAGAAGTAGTTGGAGGAGTTGCGAGAAAAGGGTTTCATTAGACCAAGCACTTCCCCTTGGGGTGCCCCGGTCTTGTTTGTTAAAAAGAAGGATAGTAGTATGCGGATGTGTGTGGACTACAGGCAGTTGAACAAGGTGACTATAAAGAACAAGTATCTGTCACCTAGGATTGATGACTTGTTTGATCAGTTGTAGGGAGCATCTGTGTTCTCAAAGATCGACTTGCAATTCGGATACCATCAGGTCAGTATTGCAGAACAGGACATACCAAAGACTGCTTTTCGCACTCGGTATGGACATTATGAATTTGTTGTGGTTCCCTTCGGGCTGATAAATGCTCCTGCGGTATTCATGTGTGTGATGCATGGGGTGTTCCATGAGTTCCTAGATCGGTTTATGGTTGTGTTCATTGATGATATTCTGGTTTACTCGAGGAGTAAGGCCGAGCATGAGGAGCATTTGAGACTGGTGTTGCAGAGACTGCGGGAGAAACAGCTTTATGCCAAACTCAGCAAATGCGAGTTTTGGTTGGATGAAGTGGCTTTTCTCGGGCGTATAGTGTCGGGAGAAGGTATTAAGGTAGACCCGGCCAACGTTAAGGCGGTTATGGAGTGGGAACCACCGAAGAATGCATCTGAGGTGCGGAGTTTTCTTGGACTTGCTGGTTACTATCGCAGGTTCATTGAGGGTTTTTCCTTGATAGCGGGTCCCATGACTAAGCTATTGAGGAAAGATTACTCTTACGCATGGGATGATCATTGCCAGCAGAGTTTTGAGGAGCTAAAGAGTCGGTTGACTTCTACACCAGTGTTGACAGTTTCTAGACCTGCTGTGGAGTACACGGTGCTTAGTGATGCTTCTGGTTTGGGTTTGGGTTGTGTGTTGATGCAGGAGGGTCGGGTGATTGCCTATACTTCTAGGCAGTTGAGGACTCATGAGAAGAAATATCCGACCCATGATTTAGAGTTAGCTGCTATGGTCTTTGCTTTGAAGATCTGGAGACATCATCTTTTTGGGGGGAAGTGTCGGATTTTCACGGATCACAAGAGCTTAAAGTACATCATGACCCAGAAGGAGCTTAATATGAGGCAGAGGCATTGGATTGAGCTCATGAAGGATTATGATTTTACTATTGAGTACCATCCAGGAAAGGCTAATGTGGTTGCAGATGCTTTGAGCCGAAAGAGAGTTTCATCTGCAGATGAGGAGTCGGTTTCCTTTGATTTGCCATCTTTGTTAGAGATGAGGTCTTTGGATGCCCAGTTGGATGTTGATGATACCGCGGCCTTGATGGCCAGTTTGAGCATCCGTCCGACCTTGTGGGATAAGATTATGGAGTTGCAATTCGGTGACCCTCATCTAGCGGAGCTGCCGGATAAGGCTCTCGGTGGAGAGAGTTCTAGTTTTTACATCCGGGAGGATGGAGCTTTGATGACGGGTGATCGTCTTTGTGTTTCGAACGTGGATGACCTGAGGAGGTGGATTATGGATGAGGCGCACGACGCACCTTATGCCATGCATCCGGGTAGCACAAAGATGTACCTGAACCTGAAGAGTCACTATTGGTAGCCTGGGATGAAGAAGGATGTTGCGGAGTTTGTGGCTTGTTGTATGACTTGCCAACAGGTGAAAGTCGAGCATCAGACTCATGCGGGCAAGTTGAGATCTTTGACTATTCCACAGTGGATGTGGAAAAAAATATCATTATGGACTTTTTGATAGGGTTAGTGAGGACCCGGGGTCGGCATGATGCCATTTGGGTCATTGTTGACAGGTTGATTAAGTCAGCTCATTTCTTACCTATCCAGCAGACGGATACGATGGATAAGTTGGCAAGGTTGTATGTCTCGGGTGTTGTCAGATTGCATAGAGTTCCTCTATCCATTGTGTCAGACAGGGATCCGAGGTTCACATCTCACTTCTGGAAGAGTTTACAGTCAACTTTGGGTACTAAGCTGAATTCCAGTATAGCTTTTCATCTGCAGACAGATGGACAGTCAGAGAGGACTATTCAGACTTTGGAGGGTATGCTTAGAGCCTGTGTGCTCAACTTCAGTGGTTCTTGGGATGAGACATTACCGTTGGTTGAGTTTGCTTATAACAACGGTTACCACTATCAGTATGGCGCCTTTTGAGGCTTTGTATAGGCAGAAGTGCCGTAGTTCGATCTGTTGGAATGAGGAGGGTCTGAGACAAGTGATTGGTCCAGATCTTGTCTAGGAGACTGTGGATCAGATTGAGGTGGTCAAGCAGTGCATGAGAGCTGCTCAGGACCGACAGAAGAGTTACGCTGATCAGCATCGATAGGAGATGGAATACAGTGTAGGTGACAGAGTTTTCCTCCGTGTTGCTCTCTGGAGAGGTGTTATCCGGTTAAGGAGGAAGGGCAAGTTGAGCCCTCGTTATATCGGTCCTTATGAGATCGTGGAGCGGATTGGTCCGCTGGCCTACAGATTAGCTTTACCGGAGGAGCTGTCTCATATACACGATGTATTCCATGTCTCGATGTTGATGCATTATCGGTCTGATTCGAGTCATGTGGTGTCACCAATGGAGTTGGAGGTTGCTGATGTTTTGACTTATGTTGAGAAGCGGTTTGAGATCTTAGCTCAGGAAGTACGGCAGTTGAGGAGTCGTACAATTCCCATGGTTCGAGTTAGATGGAGCCGTCATTCTCCGAATGAGACTAGTTGGGAGGTTGAGTCCCATATGAGGGAGCAGTATCCACATCTGTTTTGATTCTTATCTTGTAATTTTGAGAATGAAATTTTCATAAGTGGGGTAGAACTGTAACGCCCCGATTTTTCATAATTTTATTTATGGAATTTATGGAATTTTTAATTTCAATGTTACCCTCGTGAGTTTTTTGGAGTTTTTGACCTAAAGGTATTTAATTACCTCGAATTATTGAGTTTTATGTCGGGTTCCTTCTTTATCGAGCCTTCATTGGAGTTAAATCGGGTTTCAAAGTTGGAAGTTGGGTTTTTAAGTAGTTCAGTGAAACTACGTCGTTTTGGCCTTGATTTTTTTTTTTAAAAAAAAAACTAAAAGGGGTTGACCATTTAGGGCGGGTTGACCGCGACTTAACTCAAAACGGCGTCGTTTGGGCCAAGTCGGGTTAACCCTAACCATTTTTTCCTTCTTCCTCTCTCTCTCTCTTTTCTCTTATTCTTTTCTCTTCCGTTTTCTCTTGGCCGCCGCTCCCATCTTCTTCCTCCTTTCTTTTTTTTTCTCCTTTTCCACAAACACACGTGCACCGCCACCGTCCTCATCGAGCACCGCAAATGGGCTGGTCGTCGTCGTTGCTACAAGTCGGAGGGTAGCACAGTGAGAGGAGGTTGCACTTCGGGTCGACTCTGTGCCCGTAGATGAGGCTCGAGCTTCGGTCGTCGTCACCACCTTGGTCGAGGATTCGCCACCACCGTCACTTAACGTTGCTAGCGGGTTCGTGTGGGATTCTTTGCCGGCAGTGGTCTCGCATTTTGCTGGTCGGCGGGGCTGTGTTGGTGGCTTAGGTACCTAGTCGTCGGCAGTGGGTGCTGGGTTGAGGTGGAGCTGAGTGTTTCAGCAGTGGATTCGAGATTTGGAATAGGATCGTGGCTCATTGGCATGGGCTTGTACTCGAGACTGTGTACACGAGCTGGTGTTGTTGTGGTCTCGGGTCAGTCTGGGTTTTGGGTTGTAGATCCGGGTAGAACGGATTGCTCTTCCGGTGAGTATTTCCGTCGACCATAAACTGATTGCCTTTTGTTTTATTGTCAGTGTCAAAGACTAAATCCATTGTTTGGTTGTTGTGGTTTTTCGCCCCGGTGTTCGATAGATTTGAGACATTGCAATTTTGCCAAATTTATCCGGCGAGGACTGACCGGAATCCAGCGGGTCGAGCACTATTCGGGCGAGATGGTGTGCTTCCGAGCCGAACACGGTAACTCCCGGGGCAATGACGTGCATTTCATTTCTTCTACAAGGCATATACTGAAAATGCATTTAATTAGTGTATTAAAATGAAATGGAATAGTGGACACCGAGTGTGGCGAGTTGAGTGGCGTATGGNGGTGGTTTTGATGATGTGCGCTTTAGGCTCGGATATTGATTTGGACTTAGTTGGGCTTCAAGCTTGTAAACTTTAGGCCCGTGACACGATGGAGATGTAGACTAAGAGTGAGAGTAGACCTTTGGGCTCGGACCCTGACCCTTGTGGTTACGTGCCTAGACTCTCGATTAATAAACATCTTCAGACTGGAAGGCTTAAGCCGTAATAGCGATATAATCACATAACCAGCATGCATCTATCATATTCTACGTTCGTCATATATGTGACCATGTTGTGTTATAATATAGGACATGTCGAGGCAAGGGAATGTGTCGGATTTTCCAAGGCAATTACTATAGCCCAGGTGAGGACATACAAACCTTAATATGCTTTACTGCCTGCGGTACTCAGGTTGATAGGCTTGGTACATAGTCTGGTAAATGATTTGATGCCGCAAGTATTTTAAGCCTGGTTTAGCTTGTTGTGATACATGCTCTAGCTGTGTTGTGTGCCTGTTTATGTATTTCGTTGCCGTGTTAATTGTTATGAGCTGATAATGCCATGATGATTGTTATGAGCTTTTAATGCCATGCTAATTGTTGTGAGTTGGAATGCCATGTTAATTATTTTGGACTGATAATGCCATGTTAATTATTTATGGGCTGGTATTGCCTTGTTTTATGATACGTGCTGTCATGCCAATGTCATGTGTTCTTGTGAGCCTTAGGCTTGGTTTAGAGACTCTCTCTGGTGGCACACCACCTGTAAACACACTATGAGAATTGCTCTATACATAAGTTATAACTGATAACAAATAATTCTAAATAATATATGTTCTACTGTGGGGCTGTTGACCGGTAGCACCGAGAGGGAGAGAGGGTACCCCTCGGGTCCTATTATGTTAGTGAGTAGCAATCATAGAGACGGCGACGAGGGGATTGATGGGTACGCTCCTCGATTAGTATACTAGTAAGAGTACCCCTCACAGAGCTGGTGCCTTGGGGATTGTCGGTTGTACCCCTTGGTTATTTGTTACTTCTTATTCTTTTGGGTGAGAGCACCCCTCACAGAGATGGTGACTTGGGGACTGACGGGTGTGCCCCAAGATTCTTGTTTATGTATTCCTTTGAGGAGAGCAGCCCTCCTAGAGCTGTCGGCCACTTGGTTGTTAGTGGTTTTCTTTTGTCGGAACTTACCCATTCCGGTGTATTGATATATGTATATATATATGTATTATGTTGGCAATACACCCTGGGGAGCTGGCCAGTCGCTACCGCGCCCGACGCACACAGTAGAGGGCCCTAATAAATTACCCAACGCTATTGATATAATTAAACATAACTCTAATAAGTTGATTATAGATAAACTTGGGAATAAAGTCTGATCTTGACTTTGTATGGTGCACTGTGCCTTGTTTTGCACTATGGCTGTTATTGCCAGATACTGATGTATTCATGGTTGAATTGTACTAGTATATTCTGGTTTATTTGTTTGTGGGTGAGACAGTGGTTGATCTCACCTCCTCACAGTTTTTACACAGGTTAGCTGATCGTGGATCAGGGATGCATTCAGGTAATTGTGCCTACTTTTCTTCGGGGACGGATCCATAGGTTGACACTTCATATGTATGTATTTGTCACTGAGCTCGTTATTGATTTTCGCTGCATAACTTATCGGGATGCTGTTTTGTTATATTTGGATTAATTATCTATTATCCCGGTTGGTTGGCCGATGTTTACTTGGCTTGTTGAGCCTGATTTATTTTTGAGTCTTTTAGTATCCCGATGTTTATTTTGCTATTGTGTAATATTGATGAGTCATTTTACTCGGAGGTTTTTGGTATCCCTAGACTCAAGGGCATTTTTATCTTTTCTTGTTATTTATGTTTGTATATATGGTTTTGGGATGTGGTCGTCTCAAAAAATGAGTTGGTAGAGCTAAAATTCCAACAGTTGAGGCAATAGCATTATTGGCGAAAGTAGATACGGAACAGGCAAGGAAAATTGAAGACAAATTCTCACCTGGCACACTCTGTGTAAAGACAAAAAACAGTTTAGAGTTTTGTTACAAGAATGCTAGTTTTGTAGTCGAGGAAGGAAATAAAATAACTCTCATTCTCATTGTTGAATTGGGGAGCTGCTAAAGTGGACACCACTAATATAGTGATACTAGACCTAACATAGACACAGCAACAACAATCTTTGGCACTTCTTGACAAGGAGAAGTCAACTCCATGTGACATATCTCTCAATATAGAAACCTCCAACTTTTAAGTTAAAAATGATAAGCATACTTGGATTGCTGACACAAGAGTAACAAGTTACATCACTCAGAATATTGGTCAACTATATGATATGAAGCCTTGTGAAATCAACTTTTGGTACATTTGCCAATGGTGAGATAACTAGAGTTTGTTGGTTTGGACGGGTTGCTTTGGACAACGATTTGATACTCAAATAAGTCCTTAAGGTCCTAGATTTTCATTTCAATCTATTGCCAATTAAAAAATTGACTTGTGACTTCAATTGCTCTGTGATCATTTTTTCTATTGTTTTGTGATACAAAAAAATTACCCACGAAGAAGTCGAAGGGAATAATTAGAGAGAAGAAGGGCTATATTATCTAAAACCAATGAAAGGGGAGAAAACCTTGCTAACACATGGTTCTATCAGCATAAAGCAATGGCATAAACAAATAGGGCATCTAATAATAGATTGTCTTTCGTTGGTTTGGAATTTACCTATGGATTCTAATTTTAAGAAAACATCATTTTATGATGCTTGTTATAAAGCTAAACAAACTCGGTTAACATTTCCTCTTAGTATGAATAAATCAAAGCATGCTTTTGATTTACTATATTGTGATATTTGGTGGCCATATAAGACTACATCTATTTTTGAGCACATTATTTCCTTACCTCAGTTGATGCTTATAGCCGTGCAACATGGGTATTCTTGATGAAATATAAAGCCAAGGTGAAGATGTGTTTGGTGCAATTTTTCAATTGGGTGCATACACAATGCAACAAACAAAATCAAGATGATATCCACTCTAACAATGACATAGAGTTTGTCTATGAAGAGTTGCTGAAATTTTACATGGAGTATAGCGTAGCAAGACAATCCAGTTGCGCTCACACACCTCAACAAAATGGAGTGTAGAATGCAAACTCAGACATCTTTTAGAAGTGGTCAACTAACAAGCAACTAGAATCATGCATTGGCAAACAATCGAGGCAAGTCTTACGCATATTATCTTGATATGATTACACTCCTTCCCTTCCATTGGATCCTACATCTGACACATCACTCTCTCCATCTTATTCGGCTAAATCAAATGTACATATCCTATATCAAAATTAATTTCGTATTCAAAATTTTCCCCTACTCACTCTTTCTTTTTATCAGCCATCTCCTGCAGTGATGAGCCTAAAGGATTTTTATGACACCTGGGGTTGATGAGGGCGAGAAGTGTACGTTGGTGCAAGGGTGAGCATGAATAAGGAGTGGATTTTGGAAGGCTTCTAGATGTAGGGGCTCATGAATGAACCGAATCCACACCCGAATAAGAGAGACCCTGAGACTATGTAGGGATGGGGCTACACAGTAGGACAATTTCGTAATTATACGGGTGTGGGACTGTATAATTAAGAATAGCTCAAATGAAGTGATTTCGAGGTTGTACATGTGTGGGACTATACAATTAAGAATAGCTTAAACCATTTTATGGGTACGAACTATATCAACAAGGTAGACCTACCTTTTTGGTGCTCAGTCCATAAAATTTTCAAAGTTAAACATGCTTGACGTGGAGTAATTGTGGGATGGGCGCTCCTGGGAAGTTTTCCTCAAAAAAATGTGAGTGAGGACAGTGCATATTACAAAGGTGCCGTCTTTGTTCGTAGTAACAGTCGTTAAGCCGGAACACTACAATTTTATCAGGCAATCCAACACAAACATTGGTGAGATGCCATTGCACAGGAGATTGCAGCGTTAGAAGCCAATTACACTTGGACATTTGAATCTTTTCCCTCTGGTAAACGGGAAATTGATTCTCATTTATGACAGAGTGAGATCTTTATTAAATCAATGGCACAATTTATTCATAATTATTTGATGAGTAGTTTTCTATTGCCTACAATTAGATGCTGGTTTACTAACTTGTGTTGGTCCCAGTGGAGAAGGGCTAGGATCCTTTAAACATCAACCAGGGTTCAAGTCCTAGTGATATAAATGGAGCATGCATAGTTGGTAGGGTGCCCACTAGACTTGGCAATTTGTGTTGTCGTGTCGGGTTGAATAGGTAAACGGGTTCTAAATCTTCAACCCGACTCGACCCATTTAACAATCGTGTTGCATCGTGTCCAACCCGTTTATTATCGTGTTGGGTTCGGGTTGACCCGCGGGTTACCTATTAAGTCTAACAAGTCAAAAAATCAGTTTGAAATTTTTATATTTTGCACAAATCGTTGTATTTTTTAAGCAAATAGGCATATAATTAGATTTTCTCATATATTAACAAAATTATAAATTGTATAATCATAATATAATAATATTTTGAAGCATTTATAGAAATATTTTTGGATAATTTTAGTAGCTTTAGCCTTAAATATTAAATAAGTCTTATATTAAATTAGTAAAATATTTATACCTTAAATATAATTGGATCATAAACAAGTACCCATCGGGTTGGTGGGTCAACCCGCGACCTGACCTGCTAATTTTCGTGTCGTGTCGGGTCAACCCAATTAAGTGAACGGGTTGAAAATCTCTGACCTATACCTGCTAATTTCGTGTCAGGTTCGTGTCGGGTTGTCGTGTCAATACCCCGTTTTGCCAGGTCTAGTGCCCATTGTGAACACCCAAATTTGACTCAAGGATATTCTTCTAATTTAGATTTGAAGTATGCTTAAACTATGAGATTGATGAGATGATTTGGTATTTGGCTAAAGCACATTTAGAATTTATTTTATTAAAATTTATATATTTTATAAATTGGGCACTTGTATTTGTTTAAGTCTTAGGATTAGTGAGATGATTTAATCCTAGGGTGAAAATATATATTAAGGTCTAATTTAAATAAAGTATGTTATTTTATTTATATGGGTCTTTTATTTGTTTTTAGCCCAATTACATTGAGATGATGTATTTTTGGGTTAGAAATAAATTTAAAGGCCTAGGTTAATAAAGCATGGACTCTTCAAAGTTTATTGGTCCATAAACACATTTCTTGCAGACTAATCTTAGCTCTAATTTTCACGAAAATCAGAATTAAATTACCTTTTTATGGTAAATGTGTTTTTGGTATGAAATTGCATGAAATGAGGAGTGAATATGTATCAATCATACTTGGAAGGTTTAGGAGGAGTAATAATCAAGAAAAGGAGATATTCTGGGTTGATTAGGGGTTAATTACACGGTTAAATCAAGTCAGGGCGGAATTATGGGAGATTGGGCCTAAAAATGAGAAGAACGCATGAAACCCGAAAGGCCGGGCGGTCATCTCGGGTGAACGGCTAGGCCTGGACGGTCATGCATGGATGACCGCCAGGACCTGGCTGCCATCTAAAGATGGTCGCCCGCCACGGTGGTCATACGTCCCCAGAAATGCTATTTCTCCGATTTTCGATCCTAATTTTATTCTAGACGGTTTTGGCCCAGATTTATGGCCATAATCTTGATCATTAAGAGGTGCACGACTCCTACACTTCCCAGAACTCTATAAATAGGACCTCCCATTCACATCCAAGACACACACAATTCTCTTCACACATACTCCCCATAAGGTTAAGTACTTGGAGAAATGCTACTTCTCCAAGCCCAAAAACATTTTTATAGGCAAAAACATCTGGAGAAATTTCATGGGAAGCATCAAGAAGAAGACAGAAATATTAGATCAAGAGGAGATCAAAGATTGAGCTAAGAAGTGGAAGGAAAGTGGGTGGAGAACACAACCCAAATCAAGGAGCTAGAGGAGGGTTGCAAGAGGTAATCCTAGGTCCCTTTTTATCTACTATTTATTAATGATTCGATGCTAATGATGTTGTTGTTGATGATGTAAGTATTGTGGTAATGCCATGTTGAGAACTACGTGGGCTTTGAACCAGGTCGCCGGGGTACGTAGGTGGTTTCTAGTAGTGGAAACTCAAGCCCAAATATGTTTTAATTCCTTTTTTATTTTAGTTTTGTTTGTTATGTGATTTGCTTCCACACAATGCATACACACTCACAAGGCATACAATTATTCTTCTATTGCACAAAATTTTGCCCCAACATGGATGGGTGCCTAACAGCTTCCCATCCATGAGGAACCCCCGAATCTAATAATCTCTGTTTTGCTAAAGATCAGTCCCTTAAAATGTGGCCTTCGAAAGAGGCCGATGCCTAATGTTTTTTTCCTTGATTTTTCCAAATAAAATCAAGGTGGCGACTCCTTTAAATGTTGGATTGTTAGTTATGAAGAAGGTGTGAAGGAACATGTGAGGATGCCCAATTAATCTTGGGTCGGGTCTTCACACCCACCTTAACAGGTGCTGATCGAAGCTTGAGAGAGATCAGTCCTGTACTGACGGAGATACTCTTCTAGCATAAAAAAAAATTAGAAACTGGTTCACCGTTTTTTGTGCGGCCAAAGAGATTGCAGGCGTTGTATCCATTGTGTAATACGGTAGAAGTTGTGCAACCCAAAGGTAGTAGGTGGTCTTGGATTTCATGTATTTCACGCTACAAACCTTTCTTTCCTTGCAAAACAAGGCTACAGGAGGATAGCAGCTTGTTGGCCCGAGTATTGAAAGCTGGGTATAATCCTAATTCAAATTTCTACCAAGCTTTACTTAGGGGAATATCTCAAAAGCTCATTTTATTCCGGAGGTAGCCAATTGGTTTAAAAGTGTCGAGCACTTCAAAGTTGAATCGCTTGTTTCAGTATTGGACCTTTCGGCCAGAATGAACAATTTTTTTATGCTGTTACAGTAACAAAACAAATGGACTCATTCTTTAATTCTAAAGAGAGGAGGCTAACGAAAAGTATCCCTTTTCAATAAATACTGAGCCTAATTGTTTGTCTTTGTAGTATACTCCTTCTGGGGTCTATACTATTAAATCGGGGTACTTTGTGGGTTTGCAGCTCCTTTGTCCTCAAATTTTTGCCCGGGAAAGTATTGATCCTTCTTGGAAATCGTGGTAGAGAAAACCTGAGTCTTGCAATATCCCACCAAAAGTACAATCTTTTATGTGGAAGATGTGTATCAAAGCCCTCCTTGTGCGTACGCATTTGACAGGAAGACAAATTCCAATTGAGTATTCATGTCCACGCTGCAACTTAGCACCCATGGGCTGAAGAAGCCTAGCAAACCTGTCCTTTTCCAGTTGTAAAGTCGGCCTCTTTTATATTTCGTGATAAAATTTAATAGAGTGTTGGAAATAAACACTTTATATAAAAACATAATCTCTATTAGTTTCTGCCACTTCCGTTTTGTGAAATAATATTTACTATTCCTTGGCTTGGTTTTTTAAACCAAAAAATTCGTACTGTTCCTCTCGAACAATAAATCTTTATTTGGTTTCATTTATTTAAAAAAAAAACAATTAATGTAATATTGGATCAAAACCTTCTATATAAAATATAATCTGTATTATTTTACTCTATAGTAAAATTCTTTATTATTTTTACTTCTATAGATTTATTACCTAACTTATTAATTAATGCAGGTTAATAAAAGTCTATTATTATAATATTATTTGTTTATTCAGTTTTTAATGTTATTTTTCAGTGATGAAAAAAATTAATAGGCGAGCTACATTGCATCCCCATCAATAAATTACAAGAAAAAATACAAAAAAAATCAAAAGAAGTTCAACTCCAAAGTATTGGTGATGAGGCGAGGCTCTACAGATTCCTACAACAATGAAAGAGCAGAAGGTGAAAGAAGGAAAGTTATTTTCGTAGATAATGAGGTAAAAAATATTATAAAAAAATGCATATCTATTATTTATTCGTTTAATAATATTTTAACTACATAAATAATATCTATATTTTAATATTAATTTTTGGCTCACGAACAAAGATACAAGTTACAATGTTTAGCGAAGGAGTAGCGAAATTCAGAGATATATTTCAGAAAGATAAAATGTAACAGCCCGGGTAAAATTTTTGATTTTTACCGGGACTGTAGAAATTGTTTCACCGTGATTTACTGTTGAATTAATCTTGGGTAATTAATTCAAGGTAAATCTGGAGTCGTTTTTCGAAAACGAGAGTTTTCCCGCGCTCGGGAGTGTCTTTCTGACTAACCGAGCCTCGGTTTCCAGTTCCGAGACTTGGACGACGTTCAGGAGAATTAATCGGACTTTCCGAGCCCAAGTTGTATTTTTGGACTCGGGACGGAATTTGTCGGAAAGACGGGAGTAACCCTGCGCTTACGGGATTCCGACATGAGAATCCGGACCGGCCGAATGTGGTTGCCCTCCCTCTTTTCCGGCTACATTTCTTCTCTCTTCCGGTTTCTTTTCCCGGCCACGTGGGTCCCACATTCTTCTCCCTCTTTTCTTTTTTTCCCCTTCCTTTCTTTTCTCCTTTCTTTTCCTTTCTCTTTCCTCCTCTTCTCCTTCCTTGAGCCGCCGGATCCAAAGACCACCAAGCCCCCTCCTTCCTCTTCCTCCTCCTTGCCCAGCCTCTCCTCCATCTGCAGCCGCCACCACCTCATCCACGCCGCCGCCCGGTCGCACCACCGTGCACCAAAGGGGCCGATCTCCTCTCTTCCCGGAGCTCGAGCCACCGTGCACAGAGGCCGAATTTCTTGCTCCTTTGCAGATGGTACCAACATCACCACCGGACTCCTCCTCTGCTCCCTTCTCCTCTGCAACCGGCGCCAGCGCCGTGACCCTTCCCTGCCTTCGATCTGCCGTTGCCGTCGTGTGGGTAAGAGAGTCGCCGCCTCTCCTCCCTCCTCCCTCTTATTCTTCCTTGTTTTCTCCCTTTGTGGACTTGTTGCTAACCGGGCCTTGACTGTTTGTGGGTCTGCGTTTGGATGTTGCTGTGTGGTGGTATCGGGTCCGATGGGTGGTGTCATGAGTGGGTTTTGGCGGCGGGTCAGCTGCGTGATAGGTTGTTCCGACGATGGTTGGTTCGGGTTGGGTTCGATGTTGTCGTTGCTGCCGGTGAGTGTTTCTAAGGATGGCCACGGGATAATGTGTGTTGT
>JAKUCV010004534.1:0-12628 GCA_028386065.3 Turnera subulata
GTTGAGGAGCCGGTTGAGATTCTTGCTCGGGAGGAGCGACAGTTGAGGAATCGAGTTATTCCGATGGTTCGGGTTAGGTGGAGCCGTCATTCTCCGAATGAGGCTACTTGGGAGGTTGAGTCCCATATGCGGGAGCAGTATCCCCATCTGTTTTGATGTTCTTATCTTGCAATTTCGAGGACGAAATTTCCTTAAGTGGGGTAGAACTGTAACGCCCCGAATTTTCATAATTTGATTTTTCGGAATTTTCGAAAATTTTATTCCAATTTTACCCTTGAGGAATTTCTGAATTTTTGAGCAAGGAAATAAATTATTTTACCTTGGTTATATGGGAATTTAGTTGAGGGTATGACGGGTTCGGCTTTCGTTGGAGTTTAATCGGGTTTCGGGGTTGAGAATTAAATTTTGAAGTAGTTTCCCCGAAACTACGTCGTTTTGGTAACTATTTAAAAAAAAAGAAAAAAAAACAAAAACCTTTGACTAGGGCGGGTTGACCGCGCCTCAGCCCAAAACGGCGTCGTTTTGGGGCTGGGCCGGCTCACACCCTAAAAACCCTAGCCCCTTCCCTCTTTTCCTTTCTATTCTTTTCACTTTTCTTTCTTCTTCCTTTTGTTTTCACCCCGACGGCGCCCCCTCCTCCTACTTTTCTTCTCCTTCTTTCTTTTCACTCTCTCTTTCTCTTCCTTCACTCAATACCCCTCGTCGTCACCAACACCTTACTTTTTCTTCCTCGCACACACAAATCGTCGTCACCAACCTTCTCTGCCTCCTTTCGATTCGCCCAACGCCGCCGCCGGTTGAGCTTTTGCGTGGAGGGAAGTGGACGGTGGAGACTCGGCTCGCGCGTGAAGGGCTGGTGAGGTGGTCGTGAGGCCGCCTTTGTCTTTTGCCGGTAAGCCCCGTTATTGAATCCTCTTCCTTCTTCCTTTGTCTTATTTTTTTTCTTTGGCCGGCTTGGGTGTTTGGTATGGTAGTTGACGGGTTGTGATTTGGTTTGGTGTTGGTTCGGGTTCGGCGGCGGGTTGTGGGTGTGGCTGCGTGGTTGTGGTCGGGGCCGGTCTTTGCTCGGAATGGTGGTGGCCTGTTGACGGGTCGGCTCACAGGTGAAGCTCGGGATTTGAGTATTTCGTCGGGTCCGGCAGTCCACTGGGAGGTGCTCTCGGGTGTGGAGCTGTAGGATTCGGTGCTGGCAACAAGTTTCGGGGGTTTGGGGCTACGGATCGGCTGGGACGAAATTCCGGGCAGTGGACGGTTCCGGCAGATTGTGTGACTTCCGGTTTTTGGGTGTTTTCCGGCGAGTTCACCGGAATCCGGCGAAGGCTCGGGAATTTTCCGGCGAGGCTCGGGAATTTTCCGACGAAGGCTCGGGTCGTTATTTCGGCATTCCACGGTATATATGGTGTATTTTAAATCTATATCCGGCATGTACTTATAATTCGGAATTGGGTTATGTATTTAATTGTGATTAAGTATTTTATTGTTAAATTGGGACACGGGTGTTTCAAGTTTGACTCCTTCATGATAGATCATGAGTTCAGCAGGACTACCTCTGATCATTGTATCTATGTCAAGAGGAACTCCGATGATAATTTTATTATCCTCTTGCTATATGTGAATGATATGTTGATTGTTGGCCATGATGCAAAGAAAATCCGAAGTTTGAAGAAAGCTTTGAGTAGTTCATTTACAATGAAGGATTTGGGACCGGCAAAGCAAATACTTGGCATGAAAATCTCTAGAGACCAGAAAATGAAGAAATTGTGGTTGTCTCAAGAAAGATACATCGAGAAGATTCTTGATAGGTTCAACATGAGCAAGGCAAAACCGGTGTGTTCTCCACTTGCAGCTCACTTTAGGCTTAGTTCCAAGCAAAGTCCTACAAGTGACCAAGAGAAGGAAGAGATGAAGAAAGTGCCTTATGCTTCAGCCGTGGGTAGTTTGATGTATGCCATGGTGTGCACTAGGCCGGATATTGCCTATGCTGTTGGTGTTGTTAGCCGGTTCATGTCTAATCCGGATAAAGAGCATTGGTCGGCCGTGAAGTGGATATTGCAGTATCTCAGGGGTACTTCTAGTTTGTGTTTATCCTTTGGCCATGGGAGTCCGATACTTGAGGGGTATACGGATGCGGATATGGCAGGAGATGTTGATTCTAGAAAGTCTACTTCTGGGTTTATGATGACCTTTGCAGGGGGAGCCGTGTCATGACAATCTAAGTTTCAGAAGTGTGTAGCATTGTCCAATACAGAGGCCGAGTACATTGCCCTGTCAGAGGGTGGAAAAGAAGTTATGTGGATGAAGAAACTTCTTGAGGAACTTGGTCTTAGTCAAGACAAGTTTGTTGTGCACTGTGACAGTCAAAGTGCAATCCATCTCAGTAAGAATTCTACCTTTCATTCAAGGTCCAAGCACATTGAGGTGCGGTATCAATGGATACGGGAAGCTATTGAGATGAAGCAATTATGTGTTGAGAAAATCCATACGGAGGATAATGGCTCCGATGTGATGACTAAGCCACTACCGAAAGAGAAGCTTGTTTTTTGCCGGAAGCAAGCGGGCTTGGTAGAGCCCTCCATGTGAGTTTGGAGGGGGAGATTGTTTGGTTTGTCCAAACCCACATGGACAAATCCCATAGAAGTCATTTAATGTGGGTCAAGTTATGGGGGCATTAAAGTTGGAGGACCAACTTGCATTTTTTTGTCTTCCTCTTTATCCTCACGTGAACATAAGAAAAAGAGAGTAAGTGGGCATTAGTGTGTAGAAGCCGCAAAATAAAAAAGAGAGAGGGGTGTTTTGGCCGAGAGAAGGGGAAGAAAAGAGGGGGAGTATCCTCACCTTTGCAAGCCTTGATCGGGTAGCAAACGAAGTCCGATCTTGATGAAATTTCAGTATGTTGTTCTCCTCTTCAAGCTCTACAAAGTGAACGGAACTGATCGTTGAGAAGCTTCATGTTTCCGGGTATTGGTGTTATACCCATTTGGTGAGTTTTACTCACTTCTCTTCCAATTTGTTGCTTGTAATCCAGTAGTATAGTGATGGGCATGTTGTTAGAGCCAAGATATATTGATCTTGATGTTGTCTTTGATGTGTTAGCCTCTAGTTTTATCTAGGGAAGAAGTTTGATTGTGAACCCATTATTATTTGTGATAGTGGAGATTGACGGACTTCGGTCCCGTGGTTTTTACCCCGTCTTGTGGGTTTTCCACGTATATTCGGTGTTGTGGTTGTGTTGGCTTTTTTTATTGCTAGCATTTATTGGCTTGGTTGTAGATAAAAAATGCACTCGAAGAAATGAGGGGCGATTGCAAAAATAATATACGTATAAGGATTTTATTGAAACGATATAGTATGGAAGCCATTAAGAATATTGAAAAAATTAAATTTAAAAAAATAATAACTTCAAATATTTTGTTAATTTAGTATAGTGTTGGGGAAAATCACACCAATTCAACACAACAACAAAAACAACCGGAATTAAATGCGCAGCGGAATAACCCGGTCAATTAATTTCCCCTCTTTGTGCCACCAAAATGAGATAAAAATGCACCCGAAGAAATGAGGGGCGATTGCAAAAATAATATACGTATAAGGATTTTATTGAAACGATATAGTATGGAAGCCATTAAGAATATTGAAAAAATTAAATTTAAAAAAATAATTATTATTTTTTTAAATTTAATTTTTTCCATATTCTTAATGGCTTCCATACTATATCGTTTCAATAAAATCCTTATACGTATATTATTTTTGCAATCGCCCCTCATTTCTTCGGGTATTATTATTTTTTTAAATTTAATTTTTTCAATATTCTTAATGGCTTTCATACTATATCGTTTCAATAAAATCCTTATACGTATATTATTTTTGCAATCGCCCCTCATTTCTTCGGGTGCATTTTTATCTCATTTTGGTGGCACAAAGAGGGGAAATTAATTGACCGGGTTATTCCGCTGCGCATTTAATTCCGGTTGTTTTTGTTGTTGTGTTGAATTGGTGTGATTTTCCCCAACCTATACTAAATTAACAAAATATTTGAAGTTATAATGTCTCTTGGCTCGTGGGTTTTAGTTCTAACAAAACTGTTCTTCAACGTACTGCTGATTCTTTGCAGGTAAGTAGTATAGGTTGGCTTAAACAATTTTACAAAATATACCGATCTATATGGTTTAAAGGTGGAAAAACCTGTTTGCCATCTTTTAAACCAGATATTCTTGTAAAGGTTCACTGGCAAAAGAATGGTATAATTAAGCACCAAGGTTGTTTATTTGTGATATACATGTTCAAGGTTATTCCTGTTCTTTTGTCGGTGGCTATAAAATCGACACAGATGTCAGATGATCAATCGCAATTAAACGATTCTTTAACTAGTAATGTTTCTTGCTTAAAAGTCTAAACCCATGATTTGGCAAGGCGTGAAACCGAGAAAAAAAAAAAAAGATCAAACGGTCATCAAATGCGTGAAAGTGAAGGAAAATTTGGTGCAACTTCGTCATCAAAGGGCCCCAGCCTTTAGACAAACATACAGCAATCAAAGATCTTAATTTCAAACATTCTTTTAACATTAGCAGACGAAGCCTTGTACATCGGGGTTAAAAGGATTTTACAACGACCGAAGTTGAAAAACAGGAAAATACTAGAAGAAAGAACAACACCCACAAAAGCCAACGCCAGTTAGCGAAATGTCTTTTCCACGTATCCCCCACCTTTAGTAAGCCTCATGCTCTCCCTGTCCACGCACAAAATCCGTAATTAGTTGATAAAATCCCACTAAAAAAATGCAAACCAACGAGTCATATTCTATATGTGACCAACATTTTTTTGTTCTTCTTTTGATAAAGGCTCGAAGAGTGTGATCCTTAAAAGGTATGACTTAGTCAGTTTAAACAGGCACGCTTATACAATAAACAACAATGGAAAACTGCAAACAAGATAGTTTAGATTCGGTTTATGTCACTTGGAACCACTTGGGTGTAGCTGTAACTGAGCTTGCCTTGTTTGGGGATATGAACTGAACAAACTTGTTCTTTCCTTTTCCAGTGGGTGATTTCTGATTGGGATGATGAGCCCCTGTGTATCTCCTCACATGTTCCCTCACAAACCTCTCATAAATATATGCTGCCCCTCTAAATTGTGGCAGAACCAGCCAAGCAGCTAATATTAGCTTCACTGAGTACCAGATAGGAATCCTACAATTGAAACCCACCAAATAAATAAATAAACTGTGTCCGCCCATTTATAAGGGTGAAAATTGCAAAAAAATTATTGTGATCATATAACGTTCTTACCACTCCAAAACTGATTGGAGTACCATCTCTGTAAGAGTCAGGAATGAATATATGATCCAATAAGCAAGCCACTGCTCATCATCCACTTTTGAAGGGCTCTCTATAGCCATCACTGAGGCATACCTATTTGCCAAAAGAAAAAGAAACAGAGGCCAACTTGAACATCTTTTGCAAAACTTACAGTGAAAGAGAAGAAGATATAAAGAATATATGTGACGTTAAAGGAAGATTTTAATCATGATTCAGGTTCTTACAAGGGGTATAACAGCATCAACACCGGCCTGCATCCAATATTGAAAGAGAGAACAAATTAATCAGAACCAAAAACAAAAGCAGAGAGGTTAATTAAGCCAAAAGAAAATAACCAGGGCGCATCAAGAATCAGTACCCAGAGACTGAGTGAACTTGAGTGAGGAAAGTCCAAAAACGACCCATTTTTTTTTCTTTCCTGTTTTCTTGTGGATTCTAGTTGAAAGAAACAAGACTGGTCAAGAAGAAACCGGCTGGTGGAAGTAAAAGGGCAAAGAAATTGGCAGAGAATATATAGATTGGAATGAGAAAACGGTTTGGCAGATAATTAAGACAAGTGGAGGTTGCCCTTAGGGGGAGGGCACTTTAAGGTTACTTATAACCAAGGATCAAGGACTCGTGGCAGGAAGGGAGCCAGTATCGGATTCTGCCTTAAACGTGTCGAACTAGATTTAGCACCGTCCAGATTGGTAGCAAATCGACACATATAATTAAAGTCTTCCTTGTGGTGGTACATGGTTGGACCTGCAATATTAAAATGGTCAAATGAAAATCTGGTATGGTGTTCGTTGCATGATCCATAAAAAAAGAAATTAGTACAGTGTTTTTCTTAGTTATGGGACTTAGTTCCTTTCCCCCGAGCCCAAGCCACGTGTGCACGTTCTGGGTCGGTGACACGTGACGTCAAGGGGGAGAAGATCTAGGTGTACTATTAGGACAGCTTCCTAAATACTACCTTTGTATAATACTACAATAGTATTAAGCTACTTTGGGGCGGAGGGATCAAGACAGGCCAGGTACTGGCATGGCTCGGGACACCTAGTGTGGAGGGCAATTCGAGGCCAGAAATTTATTTGGAGTTTTTTGGACTGAGATTCGCTGAGAAATACAAAATTTTTTATTCTTTGATCCAGGATTTTTTTTTTTTCCTGATAAGAAAAAGAAAATTTTTCCTGATTTGAGCAAGTGTCAACTGCTGTCGGATTCTATTCAATGGTCCTCTCCAGATCAAGGATACTGGAAATTGAATGTGGATGGTGCGCTAATGTTGCCGCATTGTATTGCTGCTGCAGCTGGTGTGCTTTTTTGAGATCACTTTGGTAGATGGCTATTAGGTTTTGGATTCAACAATGGATCATGCAGCCCAATCAAAGCTGAACTTCGGGCAATTCTGGTTGGGCTCCAACTTGCCTAGGATTTTGGTTTGCCTTGGACGGTGAACGTACATTTTTGTCCATAGACAGGAATTAGGGGTGAGCAAATCGTCGCTACGGTACATACCGTGCCGATTGCTCAATATACCGACCTTTTCCGACAATGCTAATTTTCGACCGATGCCGTGCCGCTTTTCATATTTTACCGATCGGTATGGTACCGACACATACCGACGTCGGTACGGTTGGAAAGCATGCCGACCGATAGTAGAAAGTCATCTCCTTCCTTGACTCACCAAGAAAATCAAAAGGAAAAAAAAGACGAAGGGAAGAAATTGACACGCAAACAGATTAATCTTTACAACAATAGGGTGTTACCAAAAAGATCTAAAAAATTAATCATCATTATTAACACCATAAAAAATCATCAAATTAAAATAATAAATATCTATTTAATTTTCAGATGTACTCCCTCATCTTCACCGAGATCTGCTCCCATAAATCCAATTACTACCCAAAGCAAAACACAAAAACCAGCAACAGAGGGATGGGACTTGAGGATGAGGTTGATGTTCTTAGTGATGTCGGCCATCGGAGCAGATGCGGTGGAGGGGGCTACGATTAGAGACGCGTAGTGGACGGTGGAGTATTGTGGTGGCTGCGAATTTTTTTTATAAGAGATGAGGGAGGAGGGGAATTAGGGCAGCAGAGCTTCAGAGGAGGAAGGGAGGCTGGGCTGCTGGCCGGAGTTGAGAGAGACAAAGAGGAGGGTGAGGAGTTTGATTGAGAGAGAGTGAGGCTGAGAGAGACGGTGAAAGGGGAGAGAGAGACGGTGAAAGGGGAGTAAAGCGATTTTAGGGTTTTAATTTGTATTGTGGATTTGGGTGGGTTACTGGGTATTATGGGTTGGGGTGTTAATTTTTCTTGGGTTGGGTGGGTGTGTTTTGGGCCGGGCGGTATCGGCCTGTGCCGAGTACCGTCGGCTCGAAACACTCTCGACCGACTCAATGTGGCGGTTCGCTCGGCACGGTACGAACAGGGGGGTGACTGGTGGACTTGCCCATTTTTCGAGCCGATACCGTCGGTTCAAACGCGGTATCGGCTCGGCACGGTAAATTTGCTCACCCCAGGACAGGATACTTTTTGTGTAGAATTTTTAGCAAGTCTCGCTCCTAGATATAATTTAGGTTTAACTATTATCCAATTGGACCTCCGTAAGGAGAATATGAGAGCCGTGGGAATGCCCGGGCTTTTGTTGTGACCCATTTTTGGTGGTTATACATGCGTCACTTTTAGACATGAAAACTTTTTCCTTCAAGAAAATATTGCACTAGTTTCCTTTTTTTTTTTTTATAATGGGAGGGCTGAAACTAAATTTGTCGGTGGTATGCATCTCTCCCTTTCCTTTTCAATTTAGAAAACTAAAAGCTTAAACATGTCAGCGTTTGTAGTCCAACGGTTAGGATAATTGCCTTCCAAGCAATAGACCCGGGTTCGACTCCCGGCAAACGCACCTTGTTTTTTTTTTTTACAACCCTGTAAAGTTAAGTTATTTTCTCCATGCAAGTTGTTTTTTCTTATTCTGTTTTTTTGGTACATGGGTTTTTTCTTTTCCGCTGTGTAATTGGTTTGTTATATTGTCATGTAGGTTTAAACTTTTGCTTGGTTTTTGTTATTTTGTTCAAGGTCATGGATGTGTATTAGGGTTTCTCAAAAAAATGAATGTGTATTAGGGAATTTTCTTAGGCCATTTTTTAATGGAATACAACTTATTTGATTCTAGAAAAAACAAAATAAAACTGCAAACCTTTAAAAAAACCACAACAGGCCGAGACATGCTAAGCCCGTTTGTAGTGCAAGCCTAAAACATATTATGGATGTACATATAGTCCCACGACCATGGCAAAATCTATGATGGGCCAAATGCCCAGACCAAATCACATCGACACGACATGCCTTTGTGAATTGAATCGAAAACGGACCAAACCCAGCCCTGATTATCTTGAGCCTATTATCAAACGGGCCATAACTCCATCATCCACCTATTTTGTTTTGCTCTTCCTCTTTGGTGGGGTGGGTTTGGTTTTCCTTCTATTTCCGGTTTTAAAGGGGATAACTGTAAGCAAGTTAGTGGGGCGGTTCTATTACATCCTCGGAAGTTCGCACTCCAATTTCCAATGTTCCTGGAGCATGGTGACTGCAATAAGCCTATAATGTGGTTTTCCTGAACATAACTTTGTCATCGTATTGTTCTGCCGGCTGCAAACATCAGAAATGTCAAATATTCCGGATCTATTTGAAAGGCATTCCATTTTTCTAGCACAAGATTAGGAAGTTACTGACACAGTTAGTCATCATTGGTCATTAGTAGTACAGGTCCCCTGTACATTTGCGTGTAAGCAAACAAAGGAGACCTCGCCAATTCTCTCCCACCCATTACAGTAGTTGAGCAGCTCATCTAATCATGCCAGATCAAGCAATCCCTTAGTTGTTTTAGAAATTCTACAATTCTCTCCCATTGTCTGAAATTTGTTACCAACTTCTCCAATAGTCATTCTTTAGGCCAACTAACTCATTGGAAAATTTTGTCTTTCACAATAATCACATTACTTTAGACAGAAAACTCTATGCCTCTTCCTCCTCTATCAGCTTAGAAATATTTTTTTGTGCTGGATGAATAATCACTCAACCATGACACCAGTGACGACAAAGGTTAATAACTTTCACTTGCACTTAGCAGGGAATTTGCACAGGAAAGACATGAAGAATATTGAGGCAATGACCATCATCTCCAGGTTGGAATTTCCTTCCTTTTGGAAGTTAAATACTCCAAGAAAACATAGGTTGTACGTGGTAGCAAGTGCGGGTAATCCGCGATCATTAGGTATTACCAGTGGGGGAAAGGTGAATGGGATATCTGTTGGTGAGATTACACCATTCACAGACAAGAAGAGGATTCCTCCTGGGTTGCCAACAGATGATGATTATGTTGGTAAACCTCTTCGTACAGATTTGATAGGAAGGTTTGTGGAAGATAGATTGGTCTACAGACAGACATTCAGTATCAGGTCTTACGAGATTGGACCTGACAAAACTGCCACCATGGAGACTTTGATGAATCTACTTCAGGTTTGTTGGTTTCTTAATGGTCTTTCCACTGTGGATTCTGCATTGTTAAGTATTTACATCCTCAAAGCTATTGTCCTAACTCGATGTTAATTTCTTAGAATTGATCCTTTTCAGTAGTAAACAAGGCTACAGTATTGCATAAACTTGACAATACAAAGGAGTAGAGAGAAGAATTGTCAACAAAAATTGTGGAAAGTTGTCCATTAGGAGTTAGGACCATAAAGGATATTCTTCTTGCATCATTCTGCTTCCCCCTCAAAAATCTATCCAATTTCAAAAGAACCAAAAGAAACCTTTAATGCTAATAGATACTTATAATGTCAATGACAAACGAACTAATGCAATAACTCCAGGAGACTGCACTCAACCACGTGTCAAGTTCTGGGCTTGCAGGGAACGACTTTGGTGCTACCCGAAAGATGAGTCTTAGAAAACTTATTTGGGTGGTGACTCGAATTCACATTCAAGTACAACGTTACAGTTCCTGGTATGTTCCCCTAAACTCTATCTATCAACATTTGGTAATAATGGACATACAGACAGGTAGATTTTAACCCGAACTAATTTTCCAAAGTTATCGTAACAGGGGAGATGTTGTCGAGGTGGACACTTGGGTTGATGCTGCTGGCAAAAATGGAATGAGAAGAGACTGGATAATTCGAGACTGCAATACCCAAGAGATCATAACAAGAGCAACAAGGTGCAGAATATATATCCTCACACATAACAAGCTAAAAGTGCCTTGAAATGATACCTTTTTCTATGCATTAGCCTTTTTAATAAATCATTTCCCTGCAGTACATGGGTGACAATGAACAGAGAAACAAGAAAGTTGTCCAAAATCCCAGACCAAGTCAGGGAAGAGTTGGTACCATTCTACTTAAACCGGCTTGCTATTCCAACAGAGAACAGTGATGTTGCCAAAATTGATAAGCTTACTAATGAAACTGCAGAGGTAGTTCGTTCTGGGTTAGCAGTAAGTGTGATCCTCTCTGGTTTGTAATGAGTTTCAACTCTCCATTTCCTGCCTTAACCCCTTCTTAGCAGGTACATTATGCCCTTAATAGCTACTAGCCTCATAACTTAGTGCATTATCTCTGCAAATGCAGCCAAGATGGAGTGACATGGATGCCAACCAGCACGTCAACAATGTAAAATACATAGGATGGATTTTGGAGGTGAATTGTCCTATTCCTACCCCCCACAAATATATACATATACTACACGTGACACATAAGTTCACCCTTGAATAGACAATGCAATCGAATGAGTGGTAACCCAGTACTACCTTCTCTGTGGTGTTTTTTAACTCATAGAGTGTTCCAATAGAAGTCCTGGAAGATTTCAGCCTCACGAGCATGACCCTTGAGTACAGACGTGAGTGTAGACAATCAAATTTGCTGGAGTCATTAACAAGTAGAACTCGAGATACAGACAACAACTCCAGTAAATGCAGGGGATGCTTGAAACAGACACATCTGCTGCAATTGCAAGCTGACAAGGCAGAAATAGTCCGAGCAAGAACTGAGTGGCGGACCAAACACAAGTGATATAAGTCACCTCAATCATTTATAACCGGTCAAAATTATTGTACTTAATATTTTTTTATTCTTCTTCTCCCTCTTCTTCTGGTATTTACCTTGATTTGACATCATTATTGCCAGCATATACGTATTTATAAATAAGGAGGAATGCTCCTCTGCCTATGCATATCGTGGAAAAAAAAAATTGTTATTTCATTACAGTTAAAAATGTTAAAAACTCCGACCTGCCGGATTCGAACCAGCGACCTAAGGATTTCTGATAGGCAATTTAACCCACTACAGTCCTCCGCTCTACCAACTGAGCTAAGGTCGGATTTGAAGTTGGAGGACAATATAAAAAATAAGACTATTTAATAAACATTTATTTATCATCACTTGCTAAGTTTGGAGGCATGGAATCTTAATTCTTCCTCCAAAAAGCCCAACCATCCTGTTGACCCTTGTATGTGAGCTAATGCTAAACGTGGGTGCACACCCTAATTGGACCTAGCTAGACTGCTTTTTTTATGGGGTCTTTCTACTTTCAATCCCAACATGGACGGCTATAGGTTCTGGCCCAAATTTCCCTACAGTCGGCCCCCTAAAACTTTTTGACCAACCAACCCCACTATTATGGGTTCTTATTAAGGTAAACACTCTTTTTATCACCTTTGTTTCCGTTGAAATAAACCAATCCCAAAAGATACTGTTAAAAAAGGAAGAAAAGAAAAGAGTCCTATGGCATTAAGGAACTAGCTTCAAGCCTTGAATCACCTCTCTTTTTTTTTTGCATTGTCTCACTTTGTCCTGCCACAAAACTTTTAAAAAATGTTTAACTTTGAGTCGGGTGGCCCCTGCTATTTCAACATTACCATCTATATTTTGGGAGAAAAGTCTTTATCACTTAAAAAAGTATTTGCCACCAAATACTTTTTTAACTAGAGAGGCATAACCATGATGGGATTGTGAATACTATTTTCCTTCATCACCTTCCACCAATTCTCCTCCTCTCATTTCTATCTATATCGTCCGTGAAAAGCTGAGAGAACCTTTGACAAGAAACTCATGCCGTCAAGGAATGTGATCATTAACGGTGTTGAAAAATATGTTAATGTGGCAGAATGAAGATATAATACCATAATTATGCATCATTTCATACCCTCAAATATTTGTCCTTGCCCATCCGTCCTTCAAGCATATATTGAGAAGACACTTGACCTGAAATGATTGAGAATTACGTTTCAATAATGCTCCTCCATTGATCAGCCTTGATTCCAATTTTTTGATA
>JAKUCV010004535.1:14593-35664 GCA_028386065.3 Turnera subulata
TGTCGCATACAGTGTTTATGTGAGTTTAAAGTCTTCCGCTGTGCACTATTTTGTTATTATTGGGCCATTGGGCCAGTTATGATATTTTATTGTCGATTTTATTATGGGCTGTTGAGCCCGGATATTTGTTGATTACACTGTATGCTGAGTCATGTTGGGCTGGGTTGTCACAGTTCCGGCTCGTGTTTACTGTGTACGGTAAATACGGGTCGGGGCGTTTCAAAACAAATACGTATTTATTACTATTTCAATCAAGTATAAGTACTTTATAGAATATTATATACTTAGTAATATGATTTCTTATATATGATTTAAACAACGTATTTATATGTATGTATTTTCTTATCATAAGCGACCTAAGGAGCTAGCTGGTTCTCCCCGAAATGCGTTGAGGCGCAGCAGTTGACTGGACATCTAGGGGTAAAGCACTGTTTCGGTGTATCGGCTTGGATGCTCGGTTTCGGTTTTTGGTTTAAAACAAGTATACTTAATATAACCGTTGGATTAAATTAATTACCACCAAGTTTGATGAACTGTTTGGTAATAAGATAATTTTGGAGATAATAAAATGAACAAAAAAGCCGTCTAATAAATGTTAAATCGGTATCATGCATAATCATTTTGTTGTGCATTATAAGTGATTATTGTGTTTCTATATATACATATAGGGTATCGAGGTTTGACCGGATAGCAGTTTCAGAGACACATCAGGTGAGGATATAAACTTATAAACTTCGGTATGCTGCCCGTGATACCCCGGTTGTTTGTTGATCATTGTTTATACGTTATCTTGCGTACCTGTCATGTTATTGTTTGCTACTGCTGTGATTATTGTTATATGTTTGATAACTACTGTGGATTAGCTGTTGTGCTTTGTGATGTTGATATGATTATTGTGTTGATCGTATGAGATATGTGGTATTTGATCGGTCAATGGCAGTGACCCAGTATTGTGACGTTGGATTCCTAGAAGAGCTGTGAGGCTGAGAGCCTGCTCGGGAAAGTGAGTATGATGAAATACTATTGGATAATGGAATAAGAAATAATAATAAACAATGGTAATATCATCTAGACATCTAGATTGTCACGTGACAGGTATTGGTACGGCCAGATGGTAGTCACTTTGTGATTGTGATATGATAGGGAGGACTGCGGGACTCAGTTGATTTGTTATAAGAAGGACTGCGGGACTTCCGCCGAGGACTGCGGGACTCGGATAATTGAGATATGATTTGTGATATTTAGCGGGGAGCACCCTGGGGTTAGCTAACCTGGCTAACAGGCACGGCCAATACTTATCATGTAACAAGGGCCCTAATAATAAAATTGGATAGTCAGTCGCCGATTGTTAGTGAGACGGTGTGATGTCAGTTGTATAGTAAGGTCCGGTATGTTGTCTGATTCCGATGCTATGTTGTGCTTGCGGTACTTCTATTGTTCTGTGTTGGCTTTGGTGTATATACGGTTGCTTGTATATTGCGGTTTATTTGTTTATCGGTGAGACAATGGTTGGACTCACCCCTCACACAGTCCTTGCAGGTTAGGTCAGGATTGCATTTCGGCGGCTGCAGTGTACCCTCGGGCAGGACTCGGGTCTATTAATTTGCATTTGGAGTTTTGCATATGTTGTTTATAAGATTATAAATGCTTCCTCTGTGCTAATGATGTTATTGATGTTCCCGTGGTTGGGTAATATGATATTATCATTGGGCCATTGGGCCGGATCTTCTGTTGTATTTACTGTTTGTGCCACGTGTCGGCACTGTTGATCGGTATTTACTGTGTATTAGGTAAATTTGGGTCGGGGTGTTTCATTTATCTTTGGAACCGAGTGGTATTCCACGCTTTTGGCGTAATCTAGATTCATTTGCATTCTTTAATTGTTCTCCAGGAACATCAATTTAAATAGGAGCATCTGTAGCTGGTATATAAGATTTAGTCACTTTGTTTAGATCAGCAAATGTGTCTGGTAATTGATTTATCAAATTTTGCAAATGAATCACCTTTTGAACTTTAGGCTCACACTGATTTGTTTGAGGATAAAAAATTGGATATTGATATAGCGTTTCAATAATCACTTGATCCAGCTGTTTATTTTTTTCCCCTGATGTTGGGTAAACACTTTCATCAAATTAGCAATAAGCAAATCTTGCTGTAAATAAATCTCTAATATCTAGTCAATGGTTTCAATTATTTTGTAACTGATAGAGATTCATACCCAACATATATTCTCAATCTTCTTTAAGGACCAATTTTACTATACTGTGGTGGAGCAATTGGCATATATATAACCAATAGTCTCAAGATGGGAGATATTAGGTTCGTGACCATGAACAATTGAATGGGAGAGAGCTTATAATAATTTTTTGGCATGATGTGCATAATGCTTGCTAGATGCAAAATTGTATATCCCCAAGTAATAATGAGGAGTTTGCATCTCATCAATAATGACCTTACAATCAATTAAAAATGTTTGATAAACGGTCCTGCTAGACCGTTTTCGGTATGAACATAAACTACAAGATGTTCAACTGTAAATTCAAATGATATATTAGAACTAAATTTACTATCATTATCAAGTTTGCTCACAATTTGATTAATTATGATAAAAAGCGCAAAAATATCAAATTGCATGAAAACAAGAAGTACACACATGGGGACCATCTAGTCGATGCATTGATTAAAACCATAAAGTACCTAAATGGTCCACATAACAGATGTACATATCCATAAATATTTATCTGAATTCTTTTCAAAGAATGCTGGTGATTCTAAGCCAATCTTATCATATGCAGGCCATAAAATTAATTTTTCTTGTGAGCAAGCAAGTACATAAAAATTTATTAAATTGGAAAAACTTCTGGTTTTTCAATGAATAAACAAATGACTTTTAATAATTCAATGCATCAGTATTGATCTAGGATGGCCCAACCGGTCATGCCAAATAATAAATCCATCAGCCAACTTCTAGTTGTTGCTAGCTTCGGGCTGTGCAAGCTATATATTAAATATTTTGGGAAAAATTCTTTGCCAGCTACAGGCTGGTACCAGCTTCAGGCTATTATATGCAAACTTCAGGCTATTGTGTATCAGTTTTAAATTACTGTGTGCCACTCATAATTCATGACAAAAAAATTAGAGTGATTGAGCAATTATTAATGTGAAGGCAAACCTTTTCAAAAAGTAATTGAACAATTATTAATGTGACGGCAAATCTTTTCAAAAAGTAAATCCTTGAAGATTGAAAAAGCATTAGAGTTTTGTGAAAAAATTTTGCATTTTTGATCACCGAAATTTTTGTCTTGGATTTTTTCCGAACACACAAAAAGGTTCCACGTTTGAAAAACTGGCATCTTGCTTTCTAAGCTCAGACTATACAAGAGAGGAGAGTTATATGGTGAAAACAGAAAGATTTAGAAAAAAAAACAACGAGAGAAAAATACCTTTCCCGACTATTGTCTTCTTTGTTGAGGATGCCTCTCTTGGAATGAGGAATAGGTTAGCATATAGTATGGTGAATGACCGGCAAAAGGAATTACCTAGTGAGCTTGCAAGAATTCTTCGTTTGGTTTTTGTTGATGATCTCTATTCATCTAGGTTCTTTGTAACTCCTATGGAAGAAACTTTTTTCTAAGAGGACCAAGGCAACCTAACGGCTTCCTTTTATGGCTCGGCTAATTCTATTATGTTTTTCATTTCTAATAGACTTCAGGAATTTCAACTAGAGCCTTCTTGTCAATTTCTGAATCAGAGTAGTTATTATCAAGTTTCCATGATGGCTCGAAGTGTCCCTAGAGTGTCTGGGTTACCGCTAGACCTGGCAAAATAGGTAGTGACACGACAACCCAACACGAACCCGATACGAAATTAGCAGGTATAGATCAGAAGTTTCCGACACGTTTAGTTAAATGGGTCGACACAACCCGACACGAAAAAAGGCAGTTCAGGTCACGGGTCAACCCGCGGGTTGGCGGGTTGTCCCGCGAACCCCGTTTATTTGGTATAGATTTGAATTTTCTTCTTTTTTTTTGTTTCTGGTTCCATCGTGAAATCCCCTCCCTCTCTTTTCTATAAATTAAAATGACTAATAGTTATTAATAACAAATTTTACCATTTAAAAAAGAAAAAAATATTTTTTTTCCCAGTCAAACAGAAATTAAATTTGCATGGTTTCTTTTGCAGGAACCCCTAATCAATGAAAATTGCATTTTTTTTTGTTTTGCAGGAACCCCAAATCAATTTCAACGTTTGGGGCTCGGCAAGCTGTTGAGTTGTGCCGGAACCCCAAATCAATTTCTTGCTTGCTGAGTTGTGCAGGAACCTCAAATAGATTTTTTTTGGAACATGTTAAGCTCCTGGACTGGATATTACGAATTGGAATGTTGAATTATGTAGATGAGGGGCATGTAATGTAATTAGTTATTTATATTAACGCCTATAATTTCGTGAATAGGTAATTAAATAGGTAAATGGATTATATTTGTTTTTTCTATCATTGTCTATATTTTTTTTGTAAACAGGTAGCTAAATAGGTTTTTTTTATTCAATACGTAAACGGGTAGCTAAATAGGTAAACGGGTTGTGTTAATGGATACCTAACTATTGAACTGTTAAAGTAAACAGGTTGAGTAGGTTGACCCGTGACTGACCCGCATTTTGGCGGGTTCATGTCAACACGACCCGATTATTAATCATGTCGTGTTTGTGTCGAGGGTTTAGTACATGTTACCTGTCTGACCCGACACGAACCCAACCCGCGAACACGAATTGCCAACTCTAGTTACCGCCTACATGGCCTAAGATTCGACTGCTACTATGGAATTGCAGGGGAGTAGCCAGACGATCCCAAGATTTTGTGCGTACCTTTAGGGATCTGAGGAATCAGTACAAGCCTAACATTGTACTAATCACCGAAACCTTGTGGCAACCTGAAGAAAATCATGGAGTCATTCCACTCTGTTGTCTTCCAACAAATCAGTTTGAGTTTCTTGGAGAAAACTACATGGGTGGTATGTGGTTCTCTTGGAACGAGAGTGTTAGGGTCAACATCAATAATGAAGCTCAAAGTTTTAGAGTCAATGTTGTACCCAACAGATAATAAAAATATATAAATAATTGTTTAAACTTATGTATGAGAATAATTCCTCTATGTGAATGTTCTCCAGTAATGGCAATAATAATATAAATGTGCATGTTTTTCCTTAGCTTTGCCATTGTTATAACCATTACGGTCATAATAATTAGAATGGTTTCTTTCATATCCATGTCCACATCCTCGGCCATGACCAAAACTATAATTATACAGTAGCATTCGCTTCAGGAAATGGAGCAGAGTCAATTGGACGGGATTTAGTATTCTTATTTATAGCTTGTTATTCTGTTCTGCCACCATGAGGCATGAAAATAAATTCAAATATTTCGTGAATCCTTTTTCACCATATTGCTATTGCAGGAGCACATTTAATGTACGAGAAATGGAGATTTTTTTCTCGTATCAGCATCAATAATATATTCTCCACACAATTTCATCTGAGAAATTATTCGAAATCGCAACCTCAGATGCATACACTTGTAATAAAATTTTGGGAGAATAACCATCTTCTGTTGGTCATAACTTTCTTTTAAATTCTTCCAAAGATCTACAGGATCTTTAACCGTAAGACATCCAGTCTTTGCTTTGTTTCCTTCTTTTATTGTGTCTTCCAGACTATTAGATGCATTTAAGCATCTAATGCCCATGAAAAATTTCTTCCAGAAATTTCAAGGGCCTCGAATTTAAGTTTTGTAATATCGACCATAGTAACAGTTGTAACGACCCGGGTAAAATTTTCGCAATTTTACCGAGCCGTTTTGACTTTTACGGTGGTTAATAAAGTTTTACCGCTGTTAAACAAGAATTATCTCGAGATTTTATCGGGAATAATCGAACCCCGGATTCCGATTCCCGAGGGGTACAAGACGTTCTGGAGTATTCTCTATCAACAACCGAGCCTTGGAATTTAATTCCAAGAGTTACTCGGGGTTATCGAAAATTTTATACGGCTTACCAAGCTTTGGTTTACAATTCTGGGACTTGCACAATGCTCAGAAGAATTAATTGGATTTTCCGAGCCTAAGTAGTATTTTTGGAACCGGGACAAACTTCAAAAAGACGAAAATGCCCCTGTGACTCGAAGGGTATTTTGGTCTATTCCCGGACCAATAATTCTGCCGACACCCGAGCCGTGATTTTTCTCTCTCCCGGGCCACCTCTTCCTTGTCTTTTTCTCTTTTCCCTTTTTCCATTTTTCTTTTCTCCTTTCCCATTTATTTTTTCTTTTCTTCCGGTTTTTTCTTTTCCTTCTTCTTCTTCCTTACTTTTCTTTTCTCTTCTCCTTCACTCTTTTCCCTTCCCGACTTTCTTCTTCCTTTCCGGTCACTCCTCCTTCCTTGCCTTCTTCCCCTACACATTTCCAGATAATTTGTTCTCCTCCCTGTCTTCTTCCTCCTTCCCTCTCCTTTAAATCCCCTCCTCGCTCGCTGCACCGACTCCACACCCCCTTCCTCCTCTCGCTTCGTCCTTCTCTGCATCTCCTCCATCATCCACCAACTTCCCTCTCGCCTCTGCCTCTCCTCCGTCTATTTTTCCACACCGCCGTGCAGCCACCATCGCTGACTCGATCCTCCTCTTCCGCTGCTTTCACCACCGCCACCCTCATCCTTCACTTCCGCCGAGCCAACGCCCCTATCACTGAATTGCCGCAGCTCCTTTTTCCCTCTCTCTCTCCCTCTACCCCTGCTCGCACATCCTCCGCTGCCCAGTCGCGCGTCGCTAAGGCGGTAACCGTCCGGCAAAATAGAGCCGCCCTCGATCGATCCCTCCTCTCCTCTCTGTCTCTGCTCCTCGCCCTCTACACCTAGCAACCGCTGCTGCAAACGAGTCGAGCTCGTCACCACCAAGGCTAAGAACGCGCCGCCGACCTCTCCTCTGCCCCTACAACTCGCGCCACCGTCGAGGTAAGTTGCTACCACCGAATTAAATCCCCTTTCCTCTCTGTGATTTTGATTAATTAAAATACTCTTGAATCGATGTGTGCGGGTCGAATTGGTTGAATTAAAAACTGATTTACTTGGGTCTGATTTGATTGTGTTGGTTTGGGGTGGATTCAGGCGTGGTGGTTGTGATGCCGCTGTTGATGTTGTTGTGGATGTGGGTAATCGCGTTTTGGGTGGCTGACGTGGTAGTTTGGTGGTGTTCCGGCCACCGAAAAGTTACTGTGGTAATGGTCACACGGCTGGTGGTCGGGTTGTTAGCGTGGTGGTACGGTGTTGGTGTTTTGTTCACTGATGAACAGTAGTTGAGGACTACTTTGGGCTGCTGTGAACAGTGACTACCGAAATCCGGTGAAGCCTCGGGAATTTTCCGGCGATGACACGGGTATTTTCCAATAAACCCGGACATGGACTTTTGGGTAGTTATCGGACCCTTGGACTATTCATGACCCATTAATGGACCCGAACTTTTATAACGACGTTAATTGACGAACGTTTAACCAAATATTAAATTATGTTTTTATTTTAGATTTTACTTTTTTTTACTTTATGCTTTTAATTAATTTTCCAAGTGGGCTATTAAGAAGGCCCATTGTGTTTATTTTCCGATTTTATTTAATTTATGTTATACTTGGGCTAATATTAATAAAAGGCCCAGATTTATATATTTTATTATCACGAGCGACTAAAGGGCCGGGATATCGGCTTGGATGCTCGGTTCCAATTTTAATTTAAAATTAAGTATGTTTAATATATCGATTGAGAACATATAACCAGTTAATTTCCAACCAATTGGAAAGGCTGACTTTATATTAAGTAAAATCATGGGAATAATAAAAATGGATACAGTATTAAACAAATCGTCTAATAATTACTAGACCGGCATTATACATGATCATCCTTGTTTGTGCATTGCAAGTGATTTTTGTTGTTATAATTATAGGGATATCGAGGCTTAACCTGATATCGGCTTCCAAAGAGTACCAGGTGATGATATAAACTTATAAACCTCGGTATGCTGCCTGTGATACTCGAGTTGGTGTTTGAATTGTTTGTTAATGTGTTTGTAATACGTTACTTGCCTTGATTTTGATTATGATATAATGGTTTCTGTTGTGATCCCTATGGTGATGCCTGGACTCTGTGTGTCCGATGATTGTTATGTTTGATTGTGTGGATATGTTTTTATCTAGATATCCTTGATTCTATTTTCTTATGGCAAGTGTGCCAAGTGAGTTATTTGTGATCAAGTATATCTCGAGATGTTGTTAATAGCAGAAACCTAATTTGGGATATTGGATTGGTTCCCCGTAGGAGCTGTGAGACTGAGAGCCTGCTCGGGAAATATGATGAATTGTCGAACAGGGTTACTGCAGTAAGTGAAAAAGAAAAGATAAAATAATAAAATATGGTAATATCACTTAGACACCTAGATGTCACGTGGAAGGTAGAGGTACGACTGGGTGGAAGCCGCTTGTGATATGTGATTTGTTGGTCATTTATGGGGGAGATGTGCTTGGTGTCCGCTCCCGGATATTATTATTATTATTATTTTGGCACTAGGGGAGATGTGCTTGGTGTCCGCTCCCTGGCTGTGCCGGTTTGTTGATTTTTGTTTTACGGGGAGTACCCTGGGGTCAGCTAACCTGGCTACCAAGTACGACCGATACTTATCACGTGACGGGGCCCTAATAATAAAATTGGAAAGTCCGTCATAAGTTGTTCATGAGTCCATAAGTGTGCGGTTAGACAGTGGGCTTGATTGGATATTTGATTGATTTTGATGCTATATTATGCTTGTTGTACTATATTGTTTCTGTTGCTGGTTCGATGTTATTGCGGTTGCTTGTATACTTTGGTTTATTTGTTTATCGGTGAGACAGTGGTTGGTCTCACCCCTCACACAGTCCTTGCAGGGTAGTTGATCATTAATCAGGATCGCATCCCGGCGGTTGCGGTGTTTTCTCGGTCAGGAGTCGGATCCAATAATTTACATTGAGTTTTGCATGAGCTGTCACTGCATATCTAGAAAATGCTTCCGCTGTGCTGATGATGTTATTCCCGTGTCAGATGACAGAAATGTAATTGCATGACTGTTTGATGTTGTACTATTGTGAATCTTAACTTTCTTTGTATGATGGCCACGTGGTGGCACTAATAATCGGTAATTACTGTATGTTGGGTAAATTGGGGTCGGGGTGTTTCAACAGTAATAATAAAAAGAAATAAAAAATAAATAGAAAAGCAATAGAAAAATTATGACATAAAATATATAATATATATGCTTACTCGATAAATCTTTCAGCAATAATAATAACATGATAATAGAGAATATATAATATATACGCTTACTCGATAAATCTTAAGCAATAATAATAGCATAATAATAAGGAATAGGTTAAATGACACAGTTTATCCCTTGACTTTGTTGATTTCAATGTTTATGTCTTTTTTCTTTTTATTTGGAATTTTTGTCCCCCTAACTTGATGAAAATCAAGCAATATTGTCCAAATTCCCTATTATAGCCGGTGACCCAATTAGGAAGTAACACGTGGACAGGGCCAATTTGAAATCATTTATTGTTCTTTCTTATCCCTTTTACAGATTTTTAATTTCTAAAAAAACTATAATAAATTAAAATTTTTTTCCTTTTTCTTCAATCATTTTTCTCTACTCACCTACAACACTGGTGTTGTCGCCGCCTCTCCCACCCATCGCACCATCAAAATCAACAAAATCTATTTCCAATGCATTTCTTCCTCCACTTTTGAATCCATCTCCATCCCTGCAAAATTTGCCTCTACAAAACCACACACCCACCAAACCACTAGCAGCTCACGCAACTCACCCCACCCAGTATACTAACTCCCTGAGTAACAAGCAATGGCAGTGTTTTTGTGTCATTGTGCACTTTCCTCCAACAAACTCTCCCCCCCTCTCTCTCCTCCTCCTTTCTTTCTCTTCTCTCTATCAACCTCCTCTCCTCCCAATCCGCCTGATTCTCCTCTGCCTCGGCCCCATCTCGGCCAATCCATGTGCAAATCTGCCGCCTGAGCTCCACCGCTTCTCTGCCACAGTCATGCCCAGACCTTTCCTTTAAAGCTCCCACAAATGGTTGATCCCAAGAACTCTTTAAACAGTTCAGCCCAATACGGGCTCGAATTGCCTTCAAAGGTAGAAATGATGTCATAAATTTAATTTATTTTAATTAATAATTAATTACAATGAAAGGGGTGTGGGCTGAGTCAACCCACGCAGTTGCTACAAGAGATTGGTTTTACGTATTTCAAAGAACAATTTCTAACCTGGGTATTGTTGTTTCTTCAAAGCACACAACTATGGGGTGAATTTTAATATGAATGTGGCTAAAGATTAATTGGCACCTGCAGTTTCCAGTGGATTATGTATAATTCTTTGGTGGGTCGATTAAGGATTATTAATGAAGGTGCTTGGAAACTTCCTTTTTCTCATTTGTTGGTGGGGAAACGGTGGGATAAGGCAATTTTGGAGTTGTAGTGGAGGTGTTTGTGTTTATGCGTGAGAGAAATAAAAGAAAAGTGAGAAGTGGAACAAGAGTAATAAGAATATTTAATAGATTTATTATTATAAATATTATTGGAAATAAAAATTATAAAAAATAAAAAAAAGAGAAATAAAATAATAAACAATTCTTACCACTTGGCCCCACAAATACGTGTTGTTATCTGACTGGGTTATCGGCAATAATAGGTAATTTGTACAATGTTGTTTACTTTTCAACAAGTTAGGGGACATAATGTTTGAAATAAATAAAAGAGGGACACAAATATTGAAATTGGAAAAGTGAAAGGACAAACTGCGTCTTTTAACCATAAGGAATATATAATACATACGCTTTGAAGAGCCCCGACCCGTATTTACTATACACAGTAAACACGTGCCGAAACTATTCTTATTAACAGATCAGGCAGTACATCGCAGTAAAATACTACACAGAAAATCCAAATACAACAACACACCGTATAATACAGTTGTCACCCATACTTGGGGACCATTATTCAATCCACTCGTAATAACAGCATCATAACTCAAATAGACATCACCCAAGCAATAAAGGATAGCAGCAACACAGCAACATATACGACACAGCAGCGGAAGACTTAAATGCACATACAGCGGAGGTATGGATCCGGAGTCAGGTGGAGAAGAAAGCAGCAGTCGACGTACATCGTACCTGAATTACGAAGCAACCAAACCTACGGGATGAAACCCCGCAGGCGAGGGGTGAGTCCGAAGTGCTCACCGACGAAGGATAAACAGAGATATATATTCAACCGTAATACTTTCAAAGTAAACACAACAATCTCAACAGTAAGCACAAACAATCACAACACTAGAAAACTACCATAACAACTATGCCAAGACCAAAAGAATGCTTAATCATTTTTATTACCAATTTTATCTTCCGGGCCCGTCACTGGACAAGTTAGGGTCGTACCTGGTTATTAACTAATTCTGGATGCCAGGCCCAACCACAATCCGGGATCAACATCCCAGTATCACAAATCCGGGATCAACATCCCAATATCACAAATCCGGGATCAACATCCCAATACCAATAATCCGGGATCAACATCCCAATATCACAAATCTGGGATCAACATCCCAAACAACCAACCAACCGGCCATGACACCACAGAACTAGTCTCTAACCATCTAGTCGTACCACTACTTTTCAAGTGACAATTATATCATCATCTCAAGTTCAATTCCAATTCCATTACTCTATCATCATTATTCAACTTTTAATCATCACAGATTATTTCTCAAGCTCAACCAGCCAACAATTTCATATCACTAAATACTCACAATTAACAGTTCAATGGTTACTCACAATTTCACAAACCAGCAACACATTCCAGCAACATCATGGCAAAATCCACAGCAGATAAATAGTAACAATAATCATCAACAATTTCCATAGCAATCATATATCAGCCAATAGTCGATTCAACAGTTCAATCAAACAACAAAATCAAGCACAGTATTACAGGCACATATCCAAGGTTATCCATCCTCACCTTAGCCGATTATCAGTTATGAAACTGTCCAACAGACTCCAAGTCCGGCTCCTCAGGTATCTGCTCGTTATCAACTCCTATATCAAACAAATAATATGCACACATAAGTGATATGCAAATATCATGCTACTACTGTATACCGAAAAATAAATACTAACTCGTCTCGGTTACCCCCCCGGGTTAACTCTCCATTATCATCATCATTCACCATTTACTTCCAGTGTCTAAAATAATACCATACTTATACGTGTACCTAGACTATACCTACTTTGATAATACCCTTTCTATATATATATTTTTCCTACAAGTATGTACTTTCCAAAATTATTAACTACTATTATTGTTATTATTTTTCCATGATTATCTCCTCAATTTAATTTCTCTACTATTGTTTATCACATTTATATTTTTCTCCAGAATACAAATTGTTCCCAAAATTATATCTATTTTTATTTCCCAGAATATTATTTCTCCAAAATTTCCCCAAAACATTATTTTCTCAATTTATTTTAATTTCCAGGTTATCATTCCCAAAATTATATTTTTTTTTCTTTTTTTATTTATTTTCGGACTGGGCCAAGTCCAAGCCCAACCCAACAGACCAAGCTCAGGCCAAGGCAGGAGCCAGCAGCAGGCCCATGCCAAGGCTGCCAGCCCTGAAGCCTCAGCCCAAACACTTAGCCCATATACCCAAACTCCTCACCTCACTCGGCTCAGGTTGACTTTCGGGTCAACCCGACCCGGCGTCATGACCCGGCTGGTGAAGTGGGTACTCGGTGCAGCGGGGTTGTCTTCAACCCGTGGATGGCTCACCTCGGTCTCTTCGGGCGACGACGATCGGCAGCGCACGAGCGGCGGATGGCGAGGTGTCGGCGACGAGGGAGGCGACGCGGAAGAGGAGGAGGCGGCTGGTGGCGCTTCCTGCTGCGGCTGACGACGGGCGGAAAGGAGCGGGTCCGCCGGCTCTACTTGAGGGTTTGCGGTGAGGAAAACCGGAGGAAGGGAGAAGGAGGGCGGCGAGGCTTTGGTCTCGTCCCCACTGTGCGGCGGGGCGAGCGAGGGAGGAGGGTGGTGGAGGTGCGTGAGGTGTTGACGGTGGCGGCGGGTTCACGGCAGCTGTGTGGAGGAAGAAAGGAAAAAAAAAAAAGTAGAAGGGAAGGGGGAAGAAACGGTGGCGTTTGGGTGGTGTATGGGTGTGTGTTGTTATTATTTTTTTTTCCTGGTTTAGGATTTGAGAAGAAAGAAAAGGTATGAGTTTTGGGCAGTGGATTTGCAGGGGAGTAAGGTGGTGATGGTGTGTACGCAGTGGCAGAAGGAAGAAAAGAACGAATCACAGGTCATGGTCATGCAACTGGTGAAGCACGGGCATAATACTAGTCATTCACATGCTCACAGTGAATGGCGGCTGCAGCCCCTCACTGTGCAACATGTGAGGCGGGTTCTGTCCGGACCAGGAAAAAACTAATGTACCCCCTTGACTTAATTTCTGGTCCGATAACTCGGGGTTAATCCTGGCTTTTCTGAAGATTCCTGGACCCGAAAAATTCCAACTTGGTCCTGAAAAATCCGCAGAAAAATTCCGAGCGTGGGACACGGCTCGGTTTCGAAATCCGATGTATAAATTACCATTAATTAATTACCCAAGATTAATTCTAATGGTAAACGACTGTAAAATAAATTTTACGGTACCGGTAAAAACGTAAAAATTACCCGGGCTGTTACACGCTTACTCGATAAATCTTTCAGCAATAATAATAGCATAATAATAAAGAATATATAACATATATAGAAAGGATGAAAGTCGTAATAAAAAAAAAGTTTTAGAAATAAGTACCTTAGTAGGGTAGAGAATCATGCTGATAACGTGTTATAAAATTGATGATGGAATTCACTCCTTGATGGAACAATACAACCTTGATGAAGGTAATAATATAACATTGATGGAATTAATACAACTTTAATGGTAATATAAAAAGGAGAATAATTAAACTAGATAGGGAGATTAGAAAGAGAGGTGTATGGAAATTAGAAGAGGGGAGTTTATGGTGGGATATCAAAAGTATAAGTGTGTATGGATGAAGGGGGTATTTATAGGTAAAAATAGGAGGATAAAAACAAATGGGTATGATTAATTTAATAAGAAAAAATCAAAAAGATATTAGGTAAAGGAAGAAGGTATTAAGATTAAGATAAATAGAATTATAAATGGTAAATGGCTAAAGAGATAATCCAATTGGATGTTAGGTGTGAGGGTAGAATATTTACTGGAGGTAAATTTAGTTATGGTAAAAATGAGTTTTACTAGATAGTAATAATGATATTGACCATAAGTTATTTACAACATAAAGAAACTTAAAATTTATCTGTGGTACATCAAGTTATCCAGTTATTAAAAAGTTGAGAGTGGACTAAAACTGTAAATAAAATCTAAACATGGGACGAAAAGTGCAAAAATTCATTAACTATAGATAAAAATATTAAATAATTTGGATTCAAATAATTTGAAAATTAAAAGGAATGACTATAGATAAAGATATTTACAAATAAATAATTTTTTTCCAAAAAATTCAATAACTGTAGATAAAAATATTTATTAAAAATAATATCTATTATGTAAAAACTAAAAAAATTTAAATTTTTGAAAACTAATGTTCCATAAAAAAATTAGAAATAGATTTATATAAATTATTTATAAAAATGATGAAGTTTAAATCAAAGATATTACAAAGATGAAAGGAGAAAAAATATTATAGCAAATAACTATCTAGAAGGATAAAGGTGTTGAAAAATAAATTAATATCCTCTTGTAATAATTCTTATCCATCAACCACCTAAGAGCAAGTACCAAAATCATAGGCCACCAACTAATTCATAAGATTCCTAGCCCCTGCTTAGCTAGAGCTAGTATTGAAACGCCCCGACTCGTATTTACCGTACCGGAACTGTGACGACCCAACCATACAAAGCCCAGCATACAGTGTATACAACAGAAACTGGGGCTCAACAGCCCAAAATATAAAACATTAACAACAACATAACCGACCCAATGGCCCAACAATAGCAATATAATGCACAGCGGAAGACTTAATAACTCACAAAGACACTGTATGCGACACTGATGCAAACTATGGATCCGAGCCCTGTCCAAGGGATAACGCCGCAGCCTATCTTGAATGCACCAAACCTGTACCACAAATAACTCATCCTACGGGATGAAAGCCCACAGGTGAGGGGTGAGTCCGAAGTGCACACAACCATGGATAGACAATCAATATGCAACACTATAATTACTCAAGGTCAAAAACAAGCACAACAGCCAAACCGAAAGACAAGACCCAAAACCGGTCCAAAACCAAAAAGACTCAAATAAAATTCAATTTTCCAATTTTATCTTTCCGGGCCCCGTCACGGATAAGCTAGGGGTCAGACCTGGTTATCAACATATTCCGGGTGCCAGACCAAATCCAAGAGAACCCAGGGATCGACATCCCAAAAATAATCACGGGATCGACATCCCAAAAATAATCACGGGATAGACATCCCAAAAATAATCATGGGATAGACATCCCAAGCATAGACATGCTTATCACAAGTAACCCAGGTCAAGGCCACCACAAACAGTCTTAAACCATCGACTCGTACGACTACTTACCACGTGACAATTATATTATCATCATAAAAATCAAATCACAGGGATCAACATCCCTAACCATAATACCGAGATAGACATCCCAAACAAAACCAAGGATCGACATCCTTATCACAATTTATTATTTATCCATTTTATTTTATGCCAAAAAGACACAAGGATAAACATCCAAAAACTCGACGTACAGGGATAAACATCCCAAAAACCAATCAAAGCACCGGGATAAACATCCCAAAACAAACCACAACAAATACAACACTCAACAGTGCAACAATCACCAAACACAACAACCGAGTAATATAGGCACATATTGAAGGAAATCCATCCTCACCTTGGTCGATTACTCAACTCCGGAGACAATGACCGGTCCCAAGCCGGCTCTTCGGGAAACTGCCCGATATCCAAACCTATACAGCAAAACAACATGCTCACACAAATGCACATAATCGCTGTAACGGCGGGGTAAATTTATGTTTTTACCGGGACCGTAAAAGCTTTGTACAGTAATTTACCGAATAAAAATAATCTTGGGTAATTATTTTCAGGAAAATTGTGCATCGGATTCGGAAACCGACCCTTACCCCACGTTGTAGATTTTTCTGCGGATTTTCCGGACCAGAGTTGGCATTTTTCGGGTCCCGGAATTCCGAGAAAAAAATCAAGTTTAACCTCGAAAGAACGGACCAGAAATAAAGCTAAGTGGGTATTTTAGTTATTTGCTGGTCCGGACGATACTCGCTCAAGTGNCTCAAGTGTGTGTAACACACTACACACACGTTTTTCTCCTGCCCGGTGAAGCTTCCTCTTCACCAAGAAGCTTCACCCGACAAGCTTCATCTTCTCCAACAAGTTAAACAAATCCTTCCTCCTCACACCTTTTCAGCCTGAAGCCTCCCCTGAAGCTTCTTTGAAGCTTCTACGTTGTGTTTTTCCCAGACTCTGCAAATATTAAAAAAAAGAGAAACCTCTGCCTTTGCTACCTGCAAGGAAACACTGAAAGCTTACCCTCTGCACAAAATTTTCCTGCCAGACGTTTTATGCTACTACACTTATACAATAATAATAAAAAAAAAGACAAACAACAACCCACGCCACCGCACCTTACCACCAACCGCCAGCACCATCCTCACCGACGCGCCAGCCGCCACCTTCCTCCCCTTCCCGCACTGCGCCGACCAGCCGAGGCAGGCAGGGGCTAGCCGCCGTCTCCTCCTCCCTTCCTCTCGCTTCGCCGCCACTTGGAGTCATCATCACCGCCAAACCTTGCAGCCGCCTTCCCTTCCACACGCGACGACCCGAGCTTGCTTCCTCCTTCGCACCCGTCGCCGTCTTCGTCTCCTCCCCGTGCCGGTCGCCGCTCGCACCACCTCGCCTGCTCGTCGTCTCGTCGTGCCGCACCGTGCAGGTAAGCCCCGTCACCCGTGAAGAAGACGAACAGTCCATGCATGGGCTGTCCTCTTCTTTGCATGCATGGGCTGGCACTTTCTTTTTTATGAGCATGGGCTGTCACTTTTTTTTTTTTAGTGCATGGGCTGCTGTGTTATTCACATGGTCATGGGCCTTCCTTTTGGGCTTTGAGCTTAATTATTGGACCTGGGTTTTGGGCTTTAGGTGTTAGGATTGGGTTTGGCATTTGGGTTTGGACTTGGACCTTGGCCCAGTCCGAATTAATAATAAGATAAAATAATAATGAAAATAAAAATAAAAATAGAGGTATATATATATAGTTCTGGGTTTATAAAAGAAAGGAGAGAATTTCTGGAAAATAAGTAATGACTCTGGAAAATAAATGGAAGAAATAATAATATGGTTGTTAAATATAATTTTTCTACTAGAAAATAATAAAACGTAATACAAATACATATCTTTAGGAAATAAATAATTACTTATTTTGAGGAGTTAACACATAAACAATAATACCTTGGGTATATATACATAATCTCTAGATATGTGTACATAACTTTATTTTTGGAAATAGACAGAATAATTAACTTGACCATATATAACTATACATTTGGAAAATGCATATATCTAGTATATAGTTATGTTTTAGGAATAGTTACTTAGACATGTCATGTTAGGGAAGCTAGGTAACTACAACATGATTATGGTAAGTACCCTTAAGTTGTATACTATGAAAACGCGTACATACGATTAATTTCTAGGAGGATTACTTTATAATTTTTAGAAGAGGAAGTAAGATATAGAAATAATAATTTTATGGAAATATTTGGAAAGGGTATTATCAAAGTAATACCGGAATAGTAATCGAGTATAAGAATAGTATAGTATCTCGACGCATAATTAATAAATAGTAAATGATGATGATAACGGGGTTCATCGGGACGTGAACGAATCGGTTAAGCTTCATTTTTACGGTATAGCATCATTTGCATTTAAGTGCATCTTATGTGAGTATATGTTATTATTTGCCGTATAGGAGCCGATAACGAACAATATCCTGAGGAACCGGAGCCAGGACAGTTTGAGGACTTCCAAGAGTAGGAAAATCGGCTAAGGTGAGGATGGATAACCCTTGATATGTTGCCTGTAATACTTTGTGTGCTTTGTTGTTTGATTGAATTGCTGAGATGTTCATTATTGGATATTGACTGTTGTGGTTATTGCTGTTGTGGTCGTTGGACTGTGTTGTTGATTTCTGGTTATTGTGTTGAGATTGATGTTGGACTGTTGATAATTGGAAAAAGGATAAAGGATAATGGAATGGAAATTTGGAAAGTGAACTTGAGATGATGATATAATTGTCATGTGGAAAGTAGTGGTACGACCCGATGGTTTGAAAATTAATTTTGGGATGCTATGGTCGGTTACTTGGTTTGGGGATGTTTATCCCGGTTTGGTTGGGTTGTTATACCCGGTTTGATATTTTGGGGACGTGGTCCTGGTTTGGTATGTTCTTTTGGCCTGGCATCCGGAATTAATTGATAACCTGGTCTGACCCCTAGCTTGTCCAGTGACAGGGCCCCGAAAGATAAATTTTGATAATAATAAGCATTCTTTTGGTCTTGGCTCAGTTATTTGTCTTGTTGTTTCTTGTTATGATTTTGCTGGAATTTTACTTCGAAAGTATTATGTTGCCTCCATATTACTGTTTATCTTTCGTCGGTGAGCACTTCGGACTCACCCCTCGCCTGCGGGGTTTCATCCCGTAGGATGAGTTGCTCGTAGTACAGGTACGTGGTTCGGCCAGCTGCTGTTTCTACTCCACCAGACCCCATATCCATACCTCCGCTGCATCTCATTCTAAGTCTTCCGCTGCTGATATTTTATATGATGTTGTTTATATGTTTCTGCTACTGCTGTTGTGGTTTGAATAATAGTCCCCGGGATCGGGTGACGGATGTTATATTTGAGATTACTGGTATTGTATTTTGTATGTACTGTCTGCTACTGTAATAAGAACAGTTCTGGCACGCGTTTACCGGGTACGGTAAATTCGGGTCGGGGCGTTTCAATCGGTATACTATGATGCCAAAATTGTGAAATAACCCATCCCGGTTCATATATTTTATTATTTCCCTTTACCGAAAATATTATACCGTACGTATATCCGAATATAATTTCGGTACCATACTTTAATTAAAACTCTTTCCAAAATATTTTCATAAAATAAAATACTTTTTCCAAAATAATAATTACCATAATTCCCCAGAAAAATAATAACGTATTTATAATTTCTAGAAAATATATATATAGTATTTATCTTTTCTATATATAATAATATTTTCCAACACAATATATAATTACCTTCAATTTTCAAAGTACATATATATATATATATTTCCACAACCATAATTTTCTAGGGAAAATAATATATATATATAAAATTTCCAGAAATTATTTTCATGGTATATATATATTTTTCCAAATAATATTAGTTTTTCCCAAAATATAACTTAATTATTTATCAATGTATAAATATATTCATATTTTTCTTAAATTACCAGAATTAAATTGATCATAATTTTCTCAAAGCGAATATATATATTTTTTGAAAATTAAAATACCAGAATAATTATATATACAGATTTATATATATATATATATATTTTCAAAACTGATTTTATTCCAGAAAATAAATAAATATATATATTATTTTTTTTTACTGGACTGGGCCATGTGTTAGAACCTATGTCTTCATGGTTCATTCATTACAGGTTTTGGTAATTGACAAACCAATTCAAGATCATGACAAAGAAGAAGCAAAAAGAAATGAAGCCAAACCAATCCTCAAAGCAAAAGAAACCAATCAAGAAGCAAAGTGATCAAGAATTCAAGTGAAGACATGATCAAGAGTTAAAGTGCAAAAAGAGCAAGAGAAGTTAGGACCCTTTTGTACAAGGTAAAACACTCAACTTCTCTTAGGCATTGGCTCAAAATAAAACAAGTTTTACTCATGCATTTCATAGCATCATTTCAATGATCAAACATGTTTTTAAGCAATGAACATCGATGTTGAAATTCTAGACATCGATGTCCTGCCTTCAAATGCTTTTCCAGAATAGGCAGTAAGGTTTGAACATCGATGTTGGAATCCCAACATCGATGTTATTTTGATTCTGTGAAAATGAGATGAAAACTGATCTGTGAAGAACATCGATGTTTTAATTCCAACATCGATGTTATTTTGCTTCTGTGAAAAATGATTGAAGCTGAGCATTTGAAGAACATCGATGTTATGGAATAGAACATCGATGTTTTGCTTATACAACAGTGTTTTTCAAATGCAACGGTCATGAGAACATCGATGTTTGGGAAGCCAACATCGATGTTCTTAGCCTTCTGCCAACATTTGGAAAAATAGTTAAAACCAAGAACATCGATGTTTGGGATGCCAACATCGATGTTATTTGCCTACTGCCGTTTTTTTGAAAAATTGTTCAAAGGTAGGAACATCGATGTTTAAATGATAACATCGATGTTATATCATTGGGTATATGCCGAGTATGTAGTGGGTTTTGATTGATCAAGAGGGGATTCGTCCGACCCATATAACGGGCATATTATCGTATGGTTTCTTGATAGAGTTGAACTGTTAAATGCATGGCCATGCTCGGATTAGGTGATATGGTGATATCATGGGTATCCGTTTTATACAGTTAACTCGAGGATCAAGAAACATAGATTAAACATATACGAGATTGACATATTCCATGTCTCGTGTTTGATCTTGATAATGGGACGAAGGGACGATGACATATTCCGAGGCATAGAGAATCAGTACTGATCTTGTCGTTCGGGTAGCAATGATGTGTTGCTAGACGCCGCTCTTTGCTTATAATTGTAAAATGAGAATTTTACAATTATT
>JAKUCV010004535.1:36202-82164 GCA_028386065.3 Turnera subulata
AGGAAACAAGTTGAACAACTTGAAACAACCTTAAAAAGGTTTAACACTCCTCATAAAAATCTAAATTCTATGCTAGATAACTTGCAATCCACTAGGCATGGAATAGGTTTTAGGAATGAACCTAAAAGACATAAAGTTGGATCAAAGAAACCTAAGGTACAACCTAAGGTAAACAAGGTTAACAATGTGCATAAGTATAGGCAACATAGCAACTATTATCAACCAAGGAGAATGCATAATCCAGATGTAATTTGCCATTATTGGAATAAAATAGGACACATTGCTCCTGTTTGCTTTACTAGGCATAGGCATTGGGCTCAAGAAGAAGCCCATCACTACTATGTTCCTAACCCTCAAGGACCCAAAAAGATTTGGGTACCAAAATCCTTTTGATTTGCTTTGCAGGTATGGTTGAAGGCATCAAGTGTACTTTGGTACCTTGATTGCGGATGCTCCAAGCAAATGACCAAAGAAGCATCCAAATTCTTGAAAGTGGCCACACTTGTTCAATTTCGAAGGAAGTGCAAGACTGAGTGATAGTGCAAAATCGGACCAAGAGGTGACAGAACATCGATGTTCGGTACCCCTCACTAAGACCAAGAGAAAGGGGGAATATGGCTTGCTGTAGAAGTAACATAATGAGGAAGAAGCTACTGATGAAGATGATGATAATGATGGAAACTAGGAACCATCTTTCTAAACTCTTATCCTTGTTATCCTTTATGTTTTGTTTTCCATAAAATACTTTGCCATATACATGAACTTAAGGGGAATTATAAGTCATACCTTAAGGGGGAAGAATAAATAAATGCATCATCATTTCTTTTTGCTAATGCCAAAAGGGGGAAGATAAGAAGAAGTATATGCATCTAGATAGGGGGAATCATAAATTGAAACATATAGGGGGAATTATTGTGTTAACATATACCTCTAACATTGGCATATACTTCTAGGTGTTTGTCATTATCAAAAAGGGGGAAATTGTTAGAACCTATGTCTTCATGGTTCATTCATTACAGGTTTTGATAATTGACAAACCAATTCAAGATCTTGACAAAGAAGAAACAAAAAGAAATGAAGCCAAACCAATCCTCAAAGCAAAAGAAACCAATCAAGAAGCAAAGTGATCAAGAATTCAAGTGAAGACGTGATCAAGAGTTAAAGTGCAAAAAGAGCAAGAGAAGTTAGGACCTTTTTGTACAAGGTAAAACACTCAACTTCTCTTAGGCATTGGCTCAAAATAAAACAAGTTTTACTCATGCATTTCATAGCATCATTTCAATGATCAAACATGTTTTTAAGCAATGAACATCGATGTTGAAATTCTAGACATCGATGTCCTGCCTTCAAATGCTTTTCCAGAATAGGCAGTAAGGTTTGAACATCAATGTTGGAATCCCAAACATCGATGTTCACATGACCGTTGCAATCAAAAACTGCCCTGCCTCAGCATAACATCGATGTCCTTATTTCAAACATCGATGTTCTTCTTTCGAGCTCCCAAATTTGTTTTGCCGAGCCAAAATAACATCGATGTTATGATTTAAACATCGATGTTCCTACCTTTGAACAATTTTTCAAAAAAACGGCAGTAGGCAAATAACATCAATGTTGGCATCCCAAACATCGATGTTCTTGGTTTCAACCATTTTTCCAAATGTTGGCAGAAGGCTAAGAACATCGATGTTGGCTTCCTAAACATCGATGTTCTCATGACCGTTGCATTTGAAAAACACTGTTGTATAAGCAAAACATCGATGTTCTATTCCATAACATCAATGTTCTTCAAATGCTCAGCTTCAATCATTTTTCACAGAAGCAAAATAACATCGATGTTGGAATTAAAGCATCGATGTTCTTCACAGATCAGTTTTCATCTCATTTTCACAGAATCAAAATAACATCGATGTTGGGATGGAGAACATCGATGTTTTAGTTACCGTTAGTGCAAAAAATTCAAATTTATTGGACAAAACATCGATGTTGAGAAGTAAAACATCGATGTTATGGCCGTTATTTCTGATAACTTTTTAGCACCCACTATGTTTTGTTTAAGATTGTTTTTGGGTGGATTTAAAACGGCTCTATAACTTTTCAGAGCTATAAATTGAGCATTCTTAGCTCTGTTTCAGAACTAATCAACTCTCAACATTCAAGCATTCATTCCATACACTCATCAAAATTATTATTGAGCCAATATCCTTTTGAGGATTTGAGAGTTGCCTTTTAGAGCTTTACTTGTATACTCATATCTGCTCTTTGAGAGAGTTCTTTGTTTGAGTGATTGAATTGTGTATTCATACACCTTAAGGGAGGTTAGTTCCCTTGTTGAGAATCATAGGGAGAGGGTATATCTTCCTGTGTGAGAAGTCTTGAAGTGAGGTATCTTCAAGCAAGAGTGCTGAAGTTCATGTGACTTGAACTCTCAGGTTTAGGATTCTTGTGACTAGAATTCCTAGGTTGTAACGGTTTGTTAAGCACCAGTAAGCTTCACACTAGATAGTGAAATCTTCAAGTGAGACTTGAAGGACTGGATTAGCCACAAGTTAGTTGTGTGTGAACCAGTATAAAAATCCCTGTGTCCTTCAATCTTTTAATTCCGCAATTATCTCCTGCCTATTTAGTTTTAATTCGAATATCGCTATTCACCCCCCCTCTAGCGAAGGGCTATTGTCCTAACACCATGAACAGTAAGTCCATTCCTAGCCCAGAACAGCCCAACAGGTTCAGCCCATGCCCAGGCCAACCCAACCCACTAACATTGCCCGCGACCCATTTTGTAGCCAGGTCGTCTTCATCCTCCCACTCACCTAGGTGGGTTGCAGTGGTGGCGCACGCTTCGAGGAGGAGGCGGCACGGGAACGGAGGCGAAGGCGACGATGCAAGGGCGGCTGCAGGCGACGTGCTGCGGTGGCTGCAGGAGAGGAGGAGGCAGCGGCTTGCTCGTTGTCGGGTATGGATTTCCTCACGGCGGCATCGGGTGGCGGAAGACGACGGGGGCGACGAGGAAAAGTAGGCGACGTCACGGCGAGCGTGCTGGTGGCGGTGGTGCAGTGAACGGCGGCCTGGAACCCGTCGGCGTGCACAGTAACCCGAGGAAGGAATGGTGACGGTACTGTTCCTCCGGGTTTTTTTTTTCCTTTTCTGTTTTTCTCTTTTTTTTCTTATTTTCTTTCTTATTTTTTCTATTTTTCTGTTTTTTTTGTTTTGTTTTTCTTTCTTTTTTCTTCTTCTTCTACTCTTTTTTTTCTTTTTTTTCTTTCTTTTTTTTTCTTTTTTTTTCTTGTTCTTTTTTTTCTTTCTCTCTTTTTTTTTTTCTTTTCCTCTCTTTTTCTTTTCCTCTCTTTTTCTTTTCCCTCTCCTTTATTCCTCTCCTCTTCCTTTCTTCCTCTTCCCAGCTGCTTTTAAACCGATGAAAACACTGCACATCAGCCGCTTGTATAGTTGCTTCAATTATGTAGGTTTGGCTGCATATGAGGCGGATCCGATCCGGACTAGAAAATAACTGATACCCCCTTAGTTACTTCCCGGAGTGATTGTTCCTAAGGATTTCGGGACCCAAAAAATCCACGAAATAATCACTAGCGCGGGAAAACCCTCGGTTTCGAAAAACGACGCTCGATTTACCTTGAATTAATTACCCAAAATTAATTCAACGGTAAATCATGGTAAAAAAACTTTTACAGTCCCGGTAAAAATCCAAATTTTTACCCGGGTTGTTACAGTCTACCCACCTTAAAAAGAATTTCGTCCCCGAAATTCCGTCTTATCCATTGGTCCTACCACAATAAGCTTCTAGCACACTCTGCTAGGTGTCCAAACTCAACATGAGATACCGCTTATACCCTTAAGCGACATCTCATCCTCTATAAGAACCAAACCTCATGACTGGCAAACTCACACACAGTCATGGACTCTCCAATCCGATCTCGAACTACCTCAGACTCCAAGAACAATAGCTATATCGGTGGCACTGCCTTCCCGACAAGCTCCGATGAAGAACCTCCCAAGAAGGGGTTCAAGACAAACATCATCGGTCTGAAAGAACACATTGTCGTCTCCCCAAAACGGCGAAAGAAGCGTGCCAACAAGAAGGCTGAGGATAGGAAAGGCAAGGCAACCACTGAAAGCAGCACTCCACAGCAGACACTGACGCAACTGAACACTTCACTGAAGAAGATCAGCTCGGTGGTGATGCAGATAGAACTGGCGTGCGCAGAACTCTTTCCCCACGTGAAAAATATCCAAAAACTTGTAAAAGATCTAGAGAAGCAAGTAACTCCATAGAGTACTTCTTCTCCTGTTGCAAAACCGTTATAAATTAAATAAAATAAGTTTTTTTTTAAAATCAAAATCTCTTATGTCACGAAATCTTATGTTAAATGGAAAATCAAAACATCTCAAGGCAAAACAAAACTTAACAATAAGAATATAAAATCAAACATAAAGAAATTAAAAATAAAACTCGTTTAACAAAATCAAAACATAAAGAAGTTAAACAAAATATATTTCCATGATCGGTGCTCGTATCGGACATAAACACCCTCGAAGCCAAGAAACGTAACACGTGCAACTAACGGTGACGTCAATTCCCTCGTGATAAAGATATCCGTTAACTCGCACAGTGATGATCACGAGAGCGTCCTGTGTCCCTCAAAAGAAACGTACCCACTTGTTCACAAATTCTGCATGAGCCAAAAACGTCTGTCAAGTCTCGTATCCCTCCACGATGCCCGAACAATTGTAAGCTTGTCGCACATGCGCTCTACTCGAGGTATGGTCCCATCAGTCTAACCTATACGGTCACGAATGCATGTGATAAAAGATGCAAAAAAGGGTCATAAAAAGAAACGCCAAGGTAGCCAGGGCGTTAGAAAATCGCGAGATGGAAAAGGGTTGAAAAACACTGGCGTTGTAGCCCGAAAAACGTATAAAGTAACGAAGCAATAAATGAAACAACGGAAAAATTTTCAAAAAGCAAAATCTTAAAGAACGAAAACGGTAATCACGCTCCCCATATGAGTATAAAAGACGGTGTGGTGAGATGTAAATCATCAAAAGCATTTTAAAGCAAACAAACGCTCAGGCAAAGAAACCTCAAAACTCAAAAAATCAAAACACCAACGCGTCCGAAACAACATGCCTGCTCCGTCATCCGTCTTTTTCGTCGAAGGTGCCAACCTAGGCAGAAGAAACCGGCTGGCCTACAGCATGATCAACGAGCGTTCAGAGGAACTACCGAACGAGCTCGGCAGAATGCCCCGTCTGGTCTTCATCGACGAACTCTACTCGTCCAGATTCTTCGTCACTCCCATGGAAGAGACGTTCTTCCTAGAGGACCATGGCACTCTGAGGACCTCCTACTACGGCTTGGCCAACTCCGTCATGTTTTTCATTTCTGAAAGACTTCAGGAGTTCAACCTAGAGTCCACTTGCCATTCCTTGGAGCAAGGTACCTACTACCAGCTCTCGATGACTGCCCAAAGCATGCCCAGAATGACTCGATTACCTCCAACTTGGCCAAAGGCCCGACTACTGGTGTGGAACTGCAGAGGAGTCGCTAGGCGTTCCCAGGAGTTCTCGCGTACCCTGAGGGACCTGAAGAACCAGTACAAGCCCAACATGGTTCTTCTCACGGAGACCCAATGGCAGCCTGAAGACAATCACAGTCTCATCCCACTCCGGTTCCCTCAAGCAAACCGGTTCGAGCTTCCTGGCCAGAACAACCCGGGCGGCATATGGTTCTCGTGGAGCGACAGGATCACGGTCAACATCAACAATGACCCCAACAGCTTCAGGGTCAACGTCATTCCGAGAAGATAATGTATTTTCTTTTTTTATAATATTATCAATGTGATAATATTATTAGCAATATTAATAATATTTATATTTCCACTTATTTATGGCATCATTTACCTCTTATGTGTATGTTCTGCGACAGCTGGTGTCCTTTGACTGGATCCATAATGCACTAACTAAAATGATATAAAATAATAAATAAATGGAGCGAACTATGCAAACAAGGACAACAAACACACAAGGACTGCCCAACAAGACCTAACGCCCGCTCTGCTACCAAAATGAAACGCCCCGACCCGTATTTACCGTACACAGTAAACACGTGTCGGAACTGTGACGACCCAACCATACAAAGCCCAGCATACAGTGTATACAACAGAAACTCGAGCTCAACAGCCCAAAATAAAAAACATTAATAACAACATAACCGGCCCAATGGCCCAATAATAGCAATATAATACACAGCGGAAGACTTAATAACTCACAAAGACACTGTATGTGACACTGATGCAAACTATGGATCCGAGCCCTGTCCAAGGGATAACGCCGCAGCTTGTCTGGAATGCACCAAACTTGTACCACAAATAACTCATCCTACGGGATGAAAGCCCGCAGGTGAGGGGTGAGTCCGAAGTGCTCACAACCATGGATAGACGATCAATATGCAACACTATAATTACTCAAGGTCAAAAACAAGCACAACAGCCAAACCGAAAGACAAGACCCAAAACTGGTCCAAAACCAAAAAGACTCAAATAAAATCCAATTTTCCAATTTTATCTTTCCGGGCCCCGTCACGGATAAGCTAGGGGTCAGACCTGGTTATCAACATATTCCGGGTGCCAGACCAAATCCAAAAGAACCCAGGGATCGACATCCGAAAAATAATCACGGGATAGACATCCCAAGCATAGCCATGCTTATCACAAGTAACCCAGGTCAAGGCCACCACAAAACAGTCTTAAACTATCGAGTCGTACCACTACTTACCACGTGACAATTATATTATCATCATCAAAATCAAATCACAGGGATCAACATCCCTAACCAAAATACCGGGATAGACATCCCAAACCAAACCAAGGATCGACATCTGAAACACCCCGACCTAAATTTACCCAACTAACAGTAATTACAGCAAACAGTACCACCACGTGGCCATCATATAATGAAAGCATGAATTCACAACAGTAACAGTATTAAACAGACATAAAATCACACTCCCGTCACCCGTTATGGGGTCATCAACATTTGCACAGCGGAAGCATTTTCTAGATATTCAGTAACATCTTATGCAAGACACAAAGCAAGCTATTGGATCCAAGTCCTGTCCGAGGGTACACTACAGCCGCCGAAATGCAATCCTGACCTAACCTGCAAGGACTGTGTGAGGGGTGAGACCAACCACTGTCTCACCGATAAACAAATAAACCGCAGTATACAAGCAACCGCAAATACACCCAAGCCAACACAGAAAACAATAGACGCACAGCAAGCACAAACATAGTATCAGTATCAACTTACCTGAACTAACTATAAGTCAAACTTCTCATGGTTAAGCTAGTCTCATAAACTCACCGACACTTGACGGTAGACTTACCAATTTTATTATTAGGGCCCTGTCACGTAATAAGTATTGGCCGTGCCTGGTAGCCAGGTTAGCTAACCCCAGGGTACTCCCTGTTAATCCATAAATATCACAAATCACAAAGTATCACAATAACCGAGTCCCGCAGTCCTCGGCGGAAGTCCTGCAGTCCTTCCTATAACAAATCAACTGAGTCTCGCAGTCCCCAGCCGGGAGTCCCACAGTCCTCCCTATCAAATCACAAATCACAAGGCGACTACCATCTGGCCGTACCAATACCTGTCACGTGACAACCTAGATGTCTAGATGTTATTACCACTGTTTATTATTATTTCTTATTCCACTTGTCTAACAGTAACTCATCATATTCACGTTCCCGAGCAGGCTCTCAGCCTCACAGCTCCTCTGGGAATCCAATCACAAAGTCAGAATACCGGGTCACTGTCATTATTAACTCAATATCTCGTATCTCGTATGGTCATCGCAATATTCACATCAACATCACAAAGTTCAATAATCAATCACAGTAGTCATCAAACACATAACAATAATCACAATAGTGGCCAGCAATAACATGATAAGCACGGCAAGATAACATATAAAAAAAAATCAATCAAACAACCGGGGTATCACGGGCAGCATACCGAAGTTTATAAGTTTATATCCTCACCTGATACTCCTTAGAAGCCGATATCTGGTTAAGCCTCGATATCCCTATATTTAGAACAACAGAAATCACTTACAATGCATAAACAAGAATGATCATGCATGATGCTGGTTTTAGTAATTATTATACGGCTTGCCTTATATCATATTTATTTTATTATTTCAATAATTTCCTTTACTATGAAATTAGCATTCCCAATTAATTAAAGATTAGCTCCTTATATGTTTTCAACCGATTTACTAATTATACTTAATTTTAAATTAAGACCGAAACCGAGCGTCCAAGCTGATATCCCGGCCCTTTTGTTGCTCGTGTCTACATATATGGGCCTTTTATTATTATTAGCCCAAGTAAAACATAAATTCGATAAAACCAGAGGAATAAATAATACCATGGGCCTTCTTTCTAGCCCAAACGTAAATAAACGCATAAGAAAGTTAAATAAAGCATAAATGAAATAAACAAAAAAGTATGATTTAAATAAATAAAACATAAATAAAATCATAGAATTATTATTATTAATTAACTTAATTAACCGTTTAATTAATCGACGTTTAATGTCCGAGTCCACTTAATATCGTTCGGGTTCGTTAATGGGTTATAAATAGTCCATAGGGTCCGATAATTACCCAAAGTCCATGTTCGGGTTCACTGGAAAATTCCCGAGGCATCGCCGGAAAAATCCCGAGGCTGCCGGAAACTCGCCGGATTCCGGCCGATGTACTGTTCACCAAGGCAGCACATTCGCTGCTACTGTTCTTCCAGTAGCAAAACAGCCCAATTCCACCACCATCCGGCTACCAACAAACATCTCATCTCCGTGGCAAAAAAAACCGATGGCCGGTACACCACCACACCACCATGCCCACCGTCCAGAATACCGTAACCCATAGCCACAATAGCACCACCGACGACATCACGGCAAGCCCCCAAATCCACACCCGATTCAATCAATCACCAAGCACAGCACAAACCAACACCAATTAGTCCAATCCACAAAAACCCGATTAACAACAACCCTAGAAAAATCGAAAAAAAAGAAGCATTGAGCGGAAAGGGGAGGTGCGCCAGAGACTTACCCAATTAGTGCTTCGTCGGCGGCGGTTCAAGAGAGGAGAGTAGGGGTCCACGGCGCATGAGAGGAAGAGGAAAGAGGAACAGAGTGTAGGAAGAGGGTGGTTCGTGGTCTACTTCCCTTTGGTGGCTTGGCTCGGGCGGCTTTGGTGCCCGACTCCTTGGTGGTCGGCAGAGGAGGCAGAAGCGAAGAGGGGCGGTGAGGCGACGGTCGCGAGGCGTTGTGGTAGTGCGAGGAGGAGGACGGCTGCAGGAGATCGGGCGGCTATTAGGTGACAAGGCAGAGAAGAGATCGGCGACGCATCTTTTGCCTTGGTAGTGACGAGCCCGACTCGTCTGTGGCGACGGTTACAAGCAACGACGGCGACCAGGGGTGGGGGAAGGGGTGTCGCGACATGAGAGTGTTGCAGGGAAGGGTGGTCGAGGCGGTGGCGATATGAATGAAGGAGGAGTAGCAGCGGTGACGGGAGGTAGGAGGTGAAGGCAGAGAGAGAAGGCGGCAGGGGAGAGGAGGTGATGGTATCGGGTTGGTCGGCGCAGAAAAGGAGAGGAGGAGGGGATTTATAGGAGAATAATGAAGGAAGAAGACAAGGGAAGATGAAGGAAAAATCTGGGGCGGAAAGGAAATATCAAGAACAGTGAGGAGAAGAAGAAGAAAAGTAGGAAGAAGAGAAATCGGGAAGGAGAAGGATTTGGGAAGAAAAGAAAATGTGAGGAAAAATAAAATGAAAAGGAAAAGAAGAAAAATAAGGAAAAGAAAATAGGAAAAGAGGAAAAAGCAGAAAAAGACAAGTGGGGTTGGCCCGAGAGAGAGAAAAAATCGCAGTCCCAATGTCGGGAAGATTTTTAGTCCGAGAATAGACCAAAATGCCCTTACGTTCCTCTTTTGATCCATTAACGTTCAGGGGCATTTTCGTAGTTCCGAAATTCATCCCGATTTCGAAAATACGACTTGGGCTCGGAAAATCCAATTAATTCTCCTGAGCGTTGTCCAAGTCTCGGAATTGAAAATCGAGGTTCGGATAGTTGTATAAAATTCCCGGTAACCCGAGATAATTCTTAGAATTAATTTCCGAAGCTCGGTTGTCGATGGAGAATACTTTAGAGCGTCCGTATTACCAAAGGTCGAATTCGAGGTTCGTTTATTCTCGATAAAATTCTCGGATGATTCTTGTTTAACAGCAGTAAAACTTTATTATCCACCATAAAAGTCAAACGACTCGGTAAAATTTACAAAAATTTTACCCGGATCGTTACAACATCCTTATCACAATTTATTATTTATCCACTTTATTTTATGCCAAAAAGACACAAGGATAAACAACCAAAAACTCGACGTACAGGGATAAACATCCCAAAAACCAATCTAAGCACCGCGATAAACATCCCGAAACAAACCACAACAAATACAACACTCAATAGTGCAACAATCACCAAACACAACAACCGAGTAATATAGGCACATATTGAAGGAAATCCATCCTCACCTTGGCCGATTACTCAACTCCGGAGACAATGACCGGTCCCAAGCCGGCTCTTGGGGAAACTGTCCGATATCCAAACCTATACAGCAAAACAACATGCTCACATAAATGCACATAATCGGTATACTACGATGCCAAAACTGCGAAATAACCCATCCCGGTTCATATCTTTTATTATTTCCCTTTACCGAAAATATTATACCGTACGTATATCCAAATATAATTTCGGTACCATACTTTAATTAAAACTCTTTCCAAAATATTTTCATAAAATAAAATACTTTTTCCAAAATAATAACTACCATAACTCGCCAGAAAAATAATAACGTATTTATAATTTCCAGAAAATATACATATAGTATTTATCTTTTTCTATATATAATAATATTTTCCAACATAATATATAATTACCTTTAATTTTCAAAGTACATATATATATATATTTCCACAACCATAATTTTCCAGGGAAAATAATATATATATAAAATTTCCAGAAATTATTTTCATGGTATATATATTTTTCCAAATAATATTAGTTTTTTCCCAAAACATAACTTAATTATTTATCAATATATATATATATTCATATTTTTCTCAAATTACCAGAATTAAATTGATCATAATTTTCTCAAAGTGAATATATATTTTTTTTTGAAAATTAAAATACCAGAATAATTATATATACAGATTTATATATATATATATATATATTCAAAACTGATTTTATTCCAGAAAATAAATAAATATATATATTATTTCTTTTTTTTACTGGACTGGGCCATGAACAGTAAGCCCATTCCCAGCCCAACAGGTTCAGCCCATGCCCAGGCCAACCCAGCCCTCTAACACAGCCCGCGACCCGTTTTGTAGCCAGGTCGTCTTCATCCTCCCACTCACCTAGGTGGGCTGCAGTGGCGGCGCACGCGTCGGGGAGGAGGCGGCACGGGAACGGAGGCGAAGGCGACGATGCAAGGGCGACTGCAGGCGACGTGCCGCGGTGGCTGCAGGAGAGGAGGAGGCGGCGGCTTGCTCGTCGTCGGGGTATGGATCTCCTCATGGCGGCATCGGGTGGCGGAAGACGACGGTGGCGACGAGGAAAAGTCGGCGACGTCACGGCGAGCGTGCTGGTGGCGGCGGTGCAGTGAACGGCGGCCTGGAACCCGTTGGCGTGCACAGTAACCCGAGGAAGGAATGGTGACGGTACAGTTCCTCCGGGTTTTCATTTTTTCCTTTTCTGTTTTTCTTTTTTTTCCTTATTTTCTTTCTTTTTTCTCTATTTTCTGTTTTGTTTTGTTTTTTTTTTTCTTTTTTTCTTCTTTTTCTACTCTGTTTTTTTTTTCTTTCTTTTTTTTCTTCTTTTTTTTTTCTTTCTCTCTCTCTTTTTTTTTTTCTTTGTTTCTTTTCCTCTCTTTTTCCTCTCCTTTCTTCCTCTCCTCTTCCTTTCTTCCTCTTCCCAGCTGCTTTTAAACCGATGAAAACACTGCACATCAGCCGCCTACATAGCTGCTTCAATTATGCAGGTTTGGCTGCATATGAGGCGGGTCCGATCCGGACCAGAAAATAACTGATACCCCCTTAGTTATTTTCCAGTGTGATTTTTCCTAAGGATTTCGGGACCCGAAAAATACCAACTAAGGTCCGAAAAATCCACGGAAAAATCACGAGCGCGGGAAAACCCTCGGTTTCGAAAAACGACGCTCGATTTACCTTGAATTAATTAGCCAATATTAATTCAACGGTAAATCATGGTAAAAAGACTTTTACAGTCTCGGTAAAAATCCAAATTTTTACTCGAGCTGTTACAAGTATGACCATCGTTTTTTTGAAAGCCAAGGCTTCGGTGGCATAAGTCTTCTTTACAATACCGTCAATTAATCTTCCTTCATGATTCCTACAGCAACTACTAATCTCACATTTCCTTCCATCTTTCTCAGAAGCATCAGTTATGTTAACTTTATTCTCACCATGACTAGACTTCTTCCATTTTAAGCTTGTACCAGCAGCAATGCATTTCTACTTGCACTACCTGCTGCTTTGTATGTTAACAAACTCAGCAAAGACATTCGTACTAATATTATTATTCCTATTTGAAATAATAACAGACACCACACATGATGCTACAAAATTAATTAAAAATGATAAAAGTATGAGGAATCTTTTGTAAAGTTAGGAAAAATGAATGTGTAAATAAATTAAAATTTTAGGAATCTCATATGCATTTTGTACAGAGGTCGACTTTAAACAAGAAGACCAGTTGTTTCTTCCTTTAATTAATTAAGCAATGTATGGTATTTTAGGTGTTCAAGGATTTGTTGGAGCCAATTGATGATGTTCATGGAGGAGTAATAGAATGTATGAAACAAATTACTATAAATAATAAATTATCCCACAAAGTACAAATTACTATTACAATTTACAAGGGAGGGAAGCTTCCATGGTTTTGTCCAACACGAAATCGAATCGAGCCCAATTACTGGTTTATTAAGGCTCACTAAAATCCTTAATCCACGAGGAGGGCCCAGATCCTTCTAGAAATTGGAAACCAGTCATATCCAAATTAGAAACTAAAATAAACTACTTTTTTTTTGTATAAAAATATACCCTTCCCTTCAGAATTGAAGAAGATTTCTTCATCAACAATCCAGACAGAAAACAAAAATCTTGTTATCAAAAAAAAGAAAACAAAAATCTTATATTCAACAATCAACATTCAACAACATAAAAAAATCCAACCCATCAAATTCCAAATTCATTACCTTAGCGGACGCGGAGAACAACCGCCTACACCGTCAATATAAAATCGAGAGAGGAAGAAGATACAGAACCTATAAATTAAATATCAGGAGAAGAGATATTACTTGGAGGAAGTCGATAATTAACGAGAGCGAGATTGTAAGTTGTAAGATGGATTTCGAGCTTAGAAGAGCGAGGGAGAAGCTGGAGAAGGAGCAGAAAGAGAGGAAAGACAGAGCAAAATTGAAACTTGAAAGAGAAAGGAAGGCCAAAGAAGAGGCCAGGAAGCAAAGAGAAGCCCTTGAAGCCGCCCAGAGATCTCGCAGGCTTGATGCCCTTCATGCGTTGAGGATGCTCCTGATTTTTGGGTCCGGTGGTTGTGGTGTTGGTTGACGTTTGATGTTTGATGTTATTCGACTTGATCGCTTGTTGAGTGCATTGTCATACTTTCATTTGCATTTTTTTTTTATCTTGCACCTACTTTAAATTGATGGATTGATTATTCAGATTTAAGGCTGATCTATTTGATTTAATTGCTGTTGATGGCTAGATTCTTGAATAGGACATGGCCATGCGCATCTCAATCTCACTATAATCTTGATGGTTGCGCTTGTATTTGTAAGTAAGGTTGATTTGGAAGGATGTGATGCATTAGATGAGGCTGGTTTCTTACAACATAGAATTGGGCACTTCTTTTGGCGTGTCCTGAGAAAGAGTATATTCGTTGTCTTAATTTGGCTTGGCCTTTTTCTCTTCTCCGCCACCCTCTTTCCCTGAAAATTTGATGGGGGTTCTGGTGGCAATTGACTTGGGTTTGATACTTTCCTGTTTAGGAAAAGTGTTCTATTCATTCGGATTGTATCGCATGCCATGCGCAAAAGAGCAGACCATTAGAATCCTTCGGATACTCAATTGCTGTTTTGACACTGGTGTTTCTACCTATGCCGTTGTGGCATAATACTGTTAGTCCTTGTTTTAAAATTGTTACAAAAGTCATAAAGCGATGGAGGAAAACAAAATTCTTCACATCCGTATGTCCCTTTTTTGACCTAACTTACTATTTGTGTTAAAATCTCTTCTGAATTTGTCAGCCTTGCAAAAAATTCACACATTCGAAACACGAGGTATAATAGGTTGTTTAAATTGTTCTACAGTATAGATGCTCTCATCTGACCTAGCCAAAAATGTATCATGGCCACTTTATTGTCATTAAGATGAGGGCGTTAACAATTGAGATGTAAAATCTTAAATATGTAATAAATAGTTTGTTCTTCTTCTGTCTTACATTTTTATGCATCACCGTTCCTTTCTTAAGTTTTTCGTACATAAGGTCTTTACTTACTGTCTTATTATAATCATAAATTGAGAGTTTATATCACCAATATGACTATTTTCTCCTTTGAGGCCTTATCCATCAGTCATCAAATACTTGTTATTTAGATTCTTTCTATATGATTGCAGGATCTTCCACGAACCTTTCCAGGTCATCCATGGTTAGACACCCCAGAGGGTCATGCTGCTCTCCGGCGCGTCCTTGTTGGGTATTCTTTCCACGATTCTGATGTTGGCTATTGCCAGGTGGGTATTTAGTTGGCTTAACTTTCTGTAAACAATGGCAGCACAACAATGTTATACACTGAGAAGATATGATATAAACTGCTTAAAAAGTCTTTTCCATGTTGCACATTGCATAACACTTTGGCCCCCTTTCTGATTTCTGCCTTCCTTGTGATTGTTGTGTCTTATTTTTTTTAGTCGCTATCCATAATGATCACAGTGTGCCCTAATTTTAGGTTTGGCGGCAAATGCTTGAACTTTTAGTGTAATGTTCTGCTAAGTGGTCCTAGCAACCGAACAAAATGTATCTTTTGCAGTTCCAGTGCATATAATTCTATATTTCTAGGATTCTTCTATTAGTCTTTACTAGAAGGGCAAAGTTGTCTAAAACTTGATAGGGGTAAGCTGCAATAGGTGGCAGCAGTTGATCCAAACCTCGAACTGAAAAATGAAATAACTTGTAGCAAAGCTCCTAAAATGCCCAAGCAAGGGACTCTTATTATTGTTTGTAGCAAAGCTCCTAAAATGCCCAAGCAAGGGACTCTTATTATTGTTTGGTGGTACTTCGCACCTTGTTCTCTTCAAGTATGCTGCTTAGTTATAAGGACATTCTTTTCATTTGAAATTCATATGCCATACTCTTATTGTATGCGCGTGGGATGTTTTCTGCCAGTAATTCTGTCTCTTCTGGGTATACTAGTCATAGGTTTTCCACATTGTTTTCTTTTCTTTTCCTCTTCACTATTGCATTTATCTTGTACATAATCAATCCTCATAATTGCTGTTTACTTGTGTTTTCTCTGATAGTATTCCATGCAAGCAATAGTATCCTATTACTACCAAAAAAGTAATAGTATCATATATCCCAAGCTCCCACGTTGGAGTTATATATTATCTGCTATGCATCTTGTAGTACTTATATACTCCTTGTCTGGTTTGTAGTTGTCACAGCTTATCTGCAGAGATTTTTTGGTGATCATTTGGTAAAATGTGAAAGGTATCGTTTTTGTGAACAGAAGTAAACCTTTGCTTTTATATGGACAAAATACTTGGCATGTGGATCTCTGTGTCGGACTTATTCATCAGATATGTCTGCGCTTTTTTTATTATTGCTTTGGAAGGAATGGTTGTCTTTTGACAATTGATTCAAGGAGCCCAAACATAGGTTTTAGATGTCTACATGCTTTCTCCTTCAATACGAACAGATTTGTGCTAAGTTTGTATAGTCAATTTTTCAGTTTGCTGTTCTGATTTTTGTGAGAGAATTAACACTATTCTCTGTGCAGGGCCTAAATTATGTTGCAGCATTGCTTTTGCTTGTGATGAAAACAGAGGAAGATGCTTTGGATGTTGGCCGTCCTACTAGAAAATGGCTTGGTAAATGACTGCTACACAACTGTCCTTTCAGGCTGTCATGTTGAACAAAGATTTGCTTCAGAAAAAGTGCCCAAGGTCTGTATGATGACTTGGCTGATTGAGCTTCTGTTTAATGGTTGTATTTTGTTAAAAATTTGAGGAGAAAAATGCAGGCTATGTGCTCATCTGGAAGAATTGGAATTTGATGTATCCCTAGTAGCCACCGATTGGTTCATATGCCTCTTCTCTAAGAGCTTGCCTTCAGAGGTTAGAACCATGCTTTGCCCGTCTCTCCTACATGCCTCTGTCCTGTACAAGTTTCATATGTTTTCTCATGAATATAGAAATCTTGGAGTGTTCTTTGATTCCTAATAATCCTTCTATGTTCTGGGTCCTATTTTGCAGACCACACTTCGTGTGTGGGATGTCCTTTTCTATGAAGGGGCGAAGGTTCTTTTCCATGTAGCTTTGGCCATATTTAAGGTGCCAGTTCCTTTTCACAACACTTAACTTCTCAATGCTATTTTTAATGTGAATTTAGATAAATATTTTGTTTAGTATAATTTTAGATAAATGTTGGAAAGACATTAAGTTGATGACTTGGAATTGCAGATGAAGGAAAACGAGCTACTTCTAACACATCATGTTGGTGATGTAATATACATATTACAGCAAACTACGCACCACCTCTTTGATCCCGACGAACTATTGACGGTAAGACCAATCAGTACTCGCTTTCCCATTTTCACTTCTCCTTTCATTGCATAATATGAATATATGCATATAGTTTTATCCCTCAGTTGTTTTGAGGTGTCACTTCCCAATTTGTAGATTGGACTTGGTAATGATGTGATCATGAACATGAACAACCAAAACAACTTCCCCAATTGCCAAAAAGATGTATTGAGACTTTGTAAATGTAAATGTTGCAGGTGGCTTTTGATAAGATTGGTTCAATGACAACCAACACTCTATCAAAGCAGAGGAAGAAACAGGAGCCGGCAGTGCTTGCGGAGCTTGACCAGAGGCTGAGAAGACTGAACTCCATCAAAGTGGATGACAAGTAGCATCTAGTTGTGAAAATGGGTTAAAAAATATGACCCCTAAGTACATTCCTACCAGGTGCTTGTTTCTATGAAGATGAACATTTTCACTAGTCCCTTTCTCTTTTTTTCTTCTAATCTTATGGCTGGGAGGAAGATCGAGACCGGTGAGGTGCCGATGAAGAGCATCTGTTGTCTTGTCTCCCTGGATGGGGTAGTGGGTGGCTCAGTGTAAATGTGGCTTTGCTGTGACATGCAAGTGTAACACAAAAAGTTGAAATGGAAGTCAGGGCATTGCTGGCTTGGTGATGCCCTGAGATTTTTATTTCTTCATTGAGAAGGAATAAATTGATGCGCGCTTTCTGTTTTCTAGGTTAGAATGAAGGGCCTTTGATATATATGATATGAGTGCAGGAAGAAGAAAGAATTTCATTAAACGGTTAAAAGTTATCTGTGGGCTGTGGCCTGTGGGTACTTTCACACCAAATATCCAGTATAGTACGAAGTGTTTGAGAGTGGATTAAAACTATAGATAAAATCTATAGCTATAACTAAAGCCAGTATGGCCATCGTTTCTTTAACAGCCAAGGCTTCGGTTGCTAAGGAGGAGTTGGCATAATTCTTTTTTGCAAAACCGTCAATTAATCTTCTTCCTTTATGATTCCTGTAGCAAATACCAATCCCACCTTCCCTTCCATCTTTCTCAGAAGCATCATCTATGTTAACTTTATTCTCGTCATGACTAGGCTTCTTCTATTTTATGCTTGTACCAGGGCCCTAAAATTAATGAAAAAAATAATAGAAGTATGAGAAATCTTTTGTAAAATTAGGAAAAAAAAATGAATGTATAAATAAATTAAAAAGTTTCGGGAAGAATTAAAAAGCAGGGGAGAAGCTTATTTAAAAATTCACAGAAAAGGAGGATCAGATCAGATTTTATTTTTGTGATGTGATATCGTATATTACATTATAAGTAATTACCAATCACATTAGCTTTATTGGGCAGATTGTGATCCATAAATGGAGAATTTCTATTTAGCGGGGGCCCAAACGGGTGAAGCAATTGATTGTTGCAGGATCCCTAATCCCCTTTTTTCAATTAAATTTATTTCTTCTAGACATTAATGCTTCAAATCAATACTCTAATCCTTAGTGGTTAAGTCTTCACCAAATCAGATTTACATACAGGCCAGTAGGAGAATCAAAAACCAACCGGCCAGTAGGAGAATCAAATCAATCATTGGAGAGATGGCAGAGGCAAAGGAATTGTTGTTGGAGGAACTGATGATGGATATCTTGTTAAGGTTGCCCATGAAATCTGTGGTGCGATTCAGGTGTGTTTCCACTTCCTGGTGCACTCTCCTTTCTGACCCACATTTCATTTTTAAGAATTTTCTCTTATGCTCCAATGATGATGATGATGATGATGTTATTGATGGTATCGAGAATAACAAGAATTCTTCATATATGTTGTTGACGTACACTGATGCCACTACTATGAAATTTATGTATGCTTTGTTGAGTCAAGACACACTTGATGTATGCCTCACAAAAGATTTCCCACATCGGATGTACATTGTGGGTAGCTGCAATGGGTTGGTTTGTTTGTGTTCTTTTGAAGTCTATACTATATGGAATCCTGCTACTGATGAAACAAAAGTTGTACCGGAGTTCCAAGTCATCCGTCCACCGAGCACAAGGGCAAGCACGAGCAACCATGGTTTTGGCTTCGATCCCAAAACGAATGACTACAAAATAGTCAGAATCGTGGATCTCCACCTCGATATCGACGGTTACAACTATGCTGACGACAGGTATCGTGAAGCTCAGGTATACAGCCTAAAGAATGATTCATGGAAAATACTTGATGATGCCTTTTTCCCATCTGTGGAGGGCACTCCCCTCTGGATTCTAACTTATTCATATGGTATCGAAACAAATGGTGCATTATATTGGGTCGCTATTGGAGAAGAGAGCCATGACACTCTTGTATCATTTGATATTAGTAGCGAAGAGTTCAAACATTTTCAGCTTCCTGATTTTGCCATTCTTGGCTGTATTGAAGATGGGGACTGCATAACGCTTCTATCGTTCAACAATGCCTTGGCAATGGTTGTCGCTGACGAGGTAAGCGTAGATAAACCCTTGAACATATGGGTGTGGTTTGAAAATGGTGTTAAACAGTCCTGGACCAAATTATTCTCCTTTCCTAGACTCAGTCTCAAAGCGAAATGGGCACTTGGACGTGCAAGAAATGGGGAGATATTTTTGGAGACAGGTGTTGGGGAATTGTTTATATTCAACCCAATTACACAAGAATATAAGGATGTTCAGGTAGTTGGAACAAACTATGAATTCCAGGTTGTTCCTTATAAGGCCACTGGGGTTTCACCACTAGGAGTCTAAGGGGAGTTGAACTTAACTTGAGAAGGAGGTGTTTTCATAGTACGAAGCTCTATTCTCTTATCCAATGCTTCATGCTTATGCTACTGTGGGGGTGTGTGTCAGTTTTCTGTTGCTTTTACCTGTGTAATTTTGTGAACTGAAATACAACTAAAACTCTTGGGTATCGATTTGGAACCTATTTGATTCATCATTAATTTAGTATTTGTTTATGATTCTGAACTCGGTTTCAGGGTCACATAAACACATGATTTATTCAAATTTTTATTTAATTATCCCACCGAAATGCTTTTTTCAGTATAGATTTTTTTTTTTTTTTGGTTTAATCCACCAAATTTCGTATATGCATTACCTTCCTGGAATTGCTACTCTTTCGGCGCCGTCTTAGCCTTCCCTGACTAGAATAGCCACTTTTTGAAAGACAACAAAATAAAGAATAAAGAGAAATATCGGCTTGTAATTCATTGACACTCTTGTGTCAAAAGCATAAGAGGGGTGAGGTCTCGGATTCGTGTCTCACTCTCCTCGACTAGTATAAAAAAAAAAGAATAAAGAGAAATATCGTAATTAAAATTTAAACTGTAAGGAGAGAATGACAAGAAGTCGAGAAGCCGTTCGAACCCACGTCAAGGCTAGGAAGAAAATGTCACTGCACTGAGCAGAACCACTTCATTCAAGAACTAGAAGATAACAAGAAATGGCGTGGGAATGAATGACAATGAGATATGAAAATAGTCAAAAGAACTTTGAAAATAGAGGAAGGAAATGTGAAGAAGACATCCACAAGTGAACCTTGACAACAAAACACAAGCGGGACCGAGGGAGTGATCTTTTCCCATCTTATGGATGGAGTGCGAACACGACGACGTCGTGCTGAATGACATGCCACACGAACGAGTAATTTCTAACTATATGGGTTTGACATTCCTATACTGGGCCTCTTGCTCTATGCCCACTTTATGATGCATTATTTCCCTTTTGTTGATGACCCAACAGCGTGCGGTATAGTCCGTCCCATAACAAAAAAGGGTTAGTCTATGGAAGTATTAAGGACTTTTTATAGAAAAGAAGGAACAAGATTTGAGGATGTAATTAGTCTTCTTCTTTTAATTGGACAAGAAAAAAAATAATGAAGAAATGGTATTAACAGAGGAATAATAGTTAAGCTAATAAAAGGTAATCGTAAGAGAAGATAAAAATAGAAGTTTTGGCTTCATTTAAATAGAATCTTCGTAACATGATTCGCCGCATTATGCAAATCATGTACATAGCTAGACAAAATAGTTCTTGTAGAAAGTACCAAGAAAAGGAAAACCAGGATCGCTTGGTAACCAATACAACTTTCCAGTCTTCCCCAATTGCCAAAAAGATGCATTGCGACTTTTGTGAAATGTAAATGTTGCAGGTGGCTTTTGATAAGATTGGTTCAATGACAGCCAACACTCTATCATCAAAGCAGAGGAAGAATTTGGCTGCATGGGTATTAGGTGGCTGGCGTTAGCTTTTGCTTAGGCAGATTGAGACCCATATCCTTAGTGGTTAAGTCTTCCCCAAATCAAATTTACATACCAAAGCCTCAGGCCAGTTGGAGAACACCAAAAACCAACAGCGTCGACGTTACTCTGTAGCTTTTATGTTATGTTTCGTGAACTGAAATACAACCAATTAAAGCTTTTGGGTATCAATTTGGAACCTATTTGATTCGCATAGTTAGCTGAGTTAGCTCATCATTAAATTTGGTATTTGCTTATGATTCTGAACTTGATTTCAGGGTCACATAAACACATATAATTTATTCCCCACCACCGAAATGCTTTATTCAGTATAGTCTTTCTTTTCTTTTTTTTTGGTTTAATCCACCAAATTTCATTTTTGGCAATGTTAAGGCACGAATAAATGAAGGGAAAGCCTGCAGTTTTTTTTTCTCAGAGGTTGGTTTTGGAAATGAGGGTAGGAATAGCTAAAATTGAGATCAAAGACCCATAAACGAAAGAAACTATTATAAACAAGTAATTCTCTTCGGGGATAATCCGACACACCAATAATGTATCATCAGAGTTAATAGATTCAACGGAAAGAAAGGAAAAGAAAAGGGAAATGAGGAGCCAAAATTTGACCAGTGATATTGGCATCCTTGCCCCGCACATCTCAATATATAGAAACCACGATCAACTCCCAACAAATAAATGCATGATGGAGTCGAACGTGGTCCGTGGCATGGCAGTTGTGTTTTAGTTCTTTGATATTTTCACTTCTCATAAGCTCTAATCGATATCCCTACTAGTAAAAAATAATGTGCCAAGTGCACCTACTGTACCATAACTCGTCTATCACACTAGTGTTATAATTAAGATCCGGACGCATCTCTCATTTCAACTCGATTCATCAGAAATCGGCTTTCCATCACCAAATCCAAAGTTTTGAATTTTTTAAATAAGTAATTTGTTAAACTACCCTATAATTATATATAAGTACGTAGAATAGAATTGCGGTGGCGTGATGTATGCTATATATATATATATATATATATATATATATATATATATATATATATATATATATATATATATATATATATAGACATTGTGTTAGCAAGATATGTAGAGAAGTTATGACTCTAGTAGGATCCCTATAATGATTGATCACGACCCCAAATGCCTTTATTTACATCCACTACCTCTAAGTCCTATCGCCAACTTAAACTGCTGCTGCAATATGCTATGCTGATATATATAATTAGAGACCTTAAAGTACTGTTGTGATATGCTGATATATATAATTGGAGAATACCATTGTGTGAAGCCCCTGGTTTAAGCTCTCAAAACCGCTTGGATGCTATATATATATTGACATTGGGTTAATTGTGTTGGTACATTAGCAAGACATCTATATGTGACTCTTGGTGGGATGCCATAATTACCGATGTGTTTAAATGTCACGATAATGATATATAAAGCTACAAGGGTTATCTTTCTTAGCCTTGATCAGCTCCTTCCTTGTGTACTACAAACATTCCGTATCCAAATTAAGAGAGAGATCACACATCCTTTGACAAAATATAAAGAATACAACAGTGGTTTCGACTGGAGCCATTTGCAAATTAGCCCAATCAGTCAATAAGCCATCGTAACTAGCTGGAAGCCAAATGGAATATGTGGTAATTGCAATGGCATCTTCTTCTTCTCGTAGACTTTATAGTAAGCTAGTTTGCAAATTGCATCTGTCCCATTCAACCGACACACCAAGAATGTAATACATGCATCCTTAATAAGCATGGGTAGAATTTGGGGTTGAGTGGTTTTCTAAAGATTAAGGTTGCATGCAGGTTAGGTAGAAATCCTGCCCTAATTGGAGAATACCATAACAATTAACCCCAACCCTCCTTTATTCTACCCATTCTGGGGAGCTCGTGGTATAAACTCTGAAAACCACGGTATTGTAGTGAGCCTAAGGAGGATTGTAGCATGCAATGGAGGATTTTATAGGCCTATAAATGCAGTGTTTCTCTTCCTGGATGATGCATTACAAGCACAAGCACAAAGTTTTTTTTTAAAAAAAAAAAAAAATGATGATGGCTAAGGAAGCAACAACCTGCATGATCGTATTCGCGCTGCTACTACTGTGTGTGTCTGTCCCCATTGTCGTTAGTGTGGAACCAGAAGTGGATTTCCACTATCTGGTGGCGTCGTGGCCACCTTCCTTTTGCAACAACACTGAAAACAAGGCCAGAAAAGTGTGCTTCCTGCCGAACCTTGGATTTCGGTACGAGGAGTTCAGTATCCATGGTATGTGGCCCCAGAAGGGTGGGGTTTCACTCATCGGCTGTGCAAATGAAGAAAACTTCGACGATAATAAAGTATGTATAAAATCCCTTCCTCTTCTCTTCCTACGTCTTAACTATGTTGTACACCTTAGCTGGTGCTCTCGTTTCTCTAATTTTTTTTCTTTTTTTCAAACTTTTCAGCTGGCACCTATGAAAACCACCTTGAATAAGCTATGGCCGAGCTTTAAGGTTCGAATTGAGGTGCTCTTCCGGGATTTCTGGAAAGAGGAGTGGGACAAACACGGCAAGTGTTCGGGACTTAAACTAGAGAAGTACTTTCAAGTTGCAGTGGACAGATTCCAGGAGCAGGACCTCGAGAAAATCCTCCGATTGTCAGGTAATTAACCCTTTGCTTAAATATATGATGACGATGATGATTTTATATATGCAATGCATGCATGCTTATAAACAAGTTTAATTTTACTAATTATGCAGTTGTTTGTTGTTTTTGATATTATATATGTATATAATACATCCAGGGATCAGGCCTAACTCCAAGGTCACGGTTAAGCTGAGTACAATTGCAGCTGCATTCACCAGCAAGGGTGTCATTCCAGTAATCCACTGCAACGATAACAAAATAACCAAAGCCAAGCAACTATTTGAGGTGTACCTCTGCGTGGAGGCAGACGGATCCAAGATTGTGCCATGTGGTACTTCTGTATCCTCAAAAAATTGTGGTGGATCTCCCCGAATTGACCCTGACATTCTCTACCCAGTGTACGACCCCAAATTTAAGAGTGTTTGAATCTGGGTTAGATATATATATATATATGTAATTGCAATAAAACAAACCGGCTTGGTCCTCTTGGCTGGCCTTGTGGGAGTTGTTTAAGTGCTAGCTGATCCTGCTGGTCATGTTATATATGGGGTTTCTCTCAGTTATCTCTGCTCTGTTTCTGATGATGTTATTGTTATGGGGTTTTCTTCCCCCTCCTCGTCGTACTATGTTCATGTATTAACTTAATTCGGCCCATTCGACGTCGATGGAGTAATTGTATGTAGGAACAAATTACACTTAAATTTTCTTTCGGTTTCACTTTCGGCACGAGCTGGCATGGGCCGTTGAACTTAATTTGAGGGACTAGGAGAGGCGATTTCGCATTGATTACGAAGCTTAATTTATCTTAATTTTGAGGGATGCTATTTCCGAAACCTTAAGAGTTTATTTGTAGTCAGTCACTTGGGTTGTTTCACCTCCTCCCTCCCGCTGCAGGCCGCGTTTGAGCTAGCGTGGTTTTGATGCTTCAGGTTGGTAAATGGAAGGTATGTATTTGGTGATTTCTGCTTCGGGGTTCGATTGTTCTTTTGTTATAGAAATGCATATGCGTGGTAGGTACCAGTTAAGTGTGGAGCTAGCTAAAAGTATGCAATTCAATTCCAACTTTGTGATCAATTGTGATAGTAGGCATTCGATTATTAATGATACGAGGTATAATTCTTCCTCATCAACTTTTAATTCTACATTAGATAATGATTATAACATTAAATATTTATTTTCTTTTTCTTTCGTGTTTTGAGGGTTGAAATTTAATCTTACACTATTTATTTTATATTTGTCGTTAGTATTATTGTTGGTCATTTATTAACAAATCGTAGGTATTGTAGGTATTTTTTAAAATTCAAACCGGTTACGGGGTGGGTTTCTTGGCGGGTTTTTAAAAAGGTTGGATTAAGTATTCGGGTTGATAGTATGTAGGACCCGTAATGACTTTAGATTTGATGTGTCACTACAAAATACAAAACGACGTCGTTTTGGTACGAGATGACATCGTTTTGAAACACCTCCCAAATCTCATATCCAGGCAGCCCGCCACGGTACCTGACCAAGGGTTCATGAATGACCTGCCCACTAAAAGTCGGGGTACTGACCGACCAAACAAAAAGTCGGGGTACATAATTGGCCAAAACGTAAAAGATGGGGTACTGTGAAACCCAAAAACTTGGTGAAGGAAAATAGAGCGTAGTAGGTATTCTACTAACCCTCATTTTGGCCTCCCTTGATGCCTTGAGGTCGTCACGTGCCAAACTCCTTTAAATAACTCTACGAGATTGTCACTTGGACCCATATTTAATGTATCCTTCCTTCAATTGGGTAATGCAAACAACATTATCTTCATGAATTATTATTAAAGCATCTTCATCGATATCTTATCTTTTGTGGTCGCCATGATATAGCAGTAGTTCCTTCATGTATAAAGAAGTAGCATATGTCTGTCTGTGCTTTATCTGGATCAAATAATTGACTTACAACTGCAAAACAAACTTTATTATATTTGGACTCACAAGGTTAAAATAACTTCATGTTATATCTTGCTAATAAGTTTATTACAAAAGCTTTAGGTTTTATGTTACTAGCAAGATAAACTGCACTGATATGGTACTTCAGGACCAAACTAATCTTTTCAAAATTTTTCATTTCAAACTCTTTCTTTAAATATGCATGGCTTTTGGAAAATTCTTTAGGAATTCCAATAATATTTAAATCACAAATAAACATAATAACAAAATTCACATATAGATCAAAAATAACAATAATAATAAAGTCAAACATGCACTGATTAAATAAAATACATAAAGCATATATGCAAGCATGATTATACTATACATATCGAAATTGGTTCGAACCATGTAAATATCAATTTAGTTTAATTGAGTATATTCCTGGGAATTAGTTGCTTCAGGCAACTTGAATCCTTCAGGAATTGTCATATATATGTCATGACTTATGGATCGATAAAAATAGGCTGTAAGAACTTCCACTAGATGCATTTCTAGTTTTTCATGTACTGCCAGACTTATTAAATGATGAAAAATAATTGCATCCACCACAGGGGAGTTTGTCTCCTTATAATTGATACCGGATCGTTGGGTAAAATTTGTACTACAAACAGTGTTTTATATCTCACTTCATTTTATTTTTGCACAAGTACCCATTTATTACTGACCAATTTTACACCATCAGTTATAGGGACTACAAGCCCAAAACTTCTCGCTTCATAAGCGAGTCTAACTCGGCCTTAATTGTGTATTTTTTCTTTGGCCAATTATTTTTGTACCTACATTCATCAACAGATGCAGGTTTATGATCCTCATTTCTTTTTATAATATTTATCGCTATATTATATGCAAAATTCTATCGACGGTTATTTCACATCGGTTCTACTTTGTTCCTCACACAGTATAACTGAACGAGATCTCATCATTTTCATTTACTTCAGGTATCTGAGTTACTTCTGGAACTTTATCAATTGTGTCAAGAACCTCTTCTGAAGGATTTTCCTATTCTTGAGGACTTTCAACTTGAACCTCTACTGGAGGTTTTATTTTCTCGCTGGGCCATCTTGTATCTTTGCTCCTTTTTCTCTATCGAGAATTTTTATCTTTGGAACCGAGTGGTATTCCACGCTTTTGGTGCAATCTAGATTCATTTGCATTCTTTAATTGTTCTCCAGGAACATCAATTTAAATAGGAGCATCTGTAGCTGGTGTATAAGATTTAGTCACTTTGTTTAGATCAGCAAATGTGTCTGGTAATTGATTTATCAAATTTTGCAAATGAATCACCTTTTGAACTTTAGGCTCACACTGATTTGTTTGAGGATAAAAAATTGGATATTGGTATAGCATTTCAATAATCACTTGATCCAGCTGTTTATTTTTTCTCCCTGATGTTGGGTAAACACTTTCATCAAATTAGCAATAAGCAAATCTTGCTGTAGATAAATCTCTAATATCTAGTCAATGGTTTCAATTATTTTGTAACTGATAGAGATTCATACCCAACATATATTCCCAATCTTCTTTAAGGACCAATTTTACTATACTGTGGTGGAGCAATTGGCATATATACAACCAATAGTCCGAAGATGGGAGATATTAGGTTCGTGATCATGAACAATTGAATGGGAGAGAGCTTATAATAATTTTTTGGCATGATGTGCATAATGCTTGCTAGATGCAAAATTGTATATCCCCAAGTAATAATGAGGAGTTTGCATCTCATCAATAATGACCTTGCAATCAATTAAAAATGTTTGATAAACGGTCCTGCTAGACCGTTTTCAGTATAAACATAAACTACAGGATGTTCAACCATAAATTCAAATGATATATTAGAACTAAATTTACTAGCATTATCAAGTGTGCTCACAATTTGATTAATTATGATAAAAAGTGCAAAAATATCAAATTGCATGAAAACAAGAAGTACACACATGGGGACCATCTAGTCGATGCATTGATTAAAATCATAAAGTACCTAAATGGTCCACATAACAGATGTACATATCCATAAATATTTATCTGAATTCTTTTCAAAGAATACTGGTGATTCTAGGCCAATCTTATCATATGCAGGCCATATAATTAATTTTTCTTGTGAGCAAGCAAGTACATAAAAATTTATTAAATTGGAAAAACTTCTGGTTTTTCAATGAATAACCAAATGACTTTTAATAATTCAATGCATCGGTATTGATCTGGGATGGCCCAACCGGTCATGTCAAATAATAAATCCACCAGCCAACTTCTAGTTGGTGCTAGCTTCGGGCTGTGCAAACTATATATTAAATATTTTGGGAAAAATTCTTTGCCAGCTACAGGCTGGTACCAGTTTCAGACTGTCATATGCAAACTTCAGGCTATTGTGTATCAGTTTTAAATTACTGTGTGCCACTCATAATTCATGACAGAAAAATTAGAGTGATTGAGTAATTATTAATGTGAAGGCAAACCTTTTCAAAAAGTAATTGAACAATTATTAATATGACGGCAAACCTTTTCAAAAAGTAAATCCTTAAAGATTGAAAAAGCTTTAGAGTTTTGTGAAAAAATAATCTGCATTTCTGATCACCGAAATTTCTGTTGGATTTTTTCCGAACACACAAAAAGGTTCCACGTTTGAAAAACTGGCATCTCGCTTTCTAAGCTCAGACTATACAAGGGAGGAGAGTTATATGGTGAAAACAGAAGGATTTAGAAAAAAAAAAACGAGAGAAAAATACCTTTTCCGACTACTGTCTTCTTTTTTAAGGATGCCTCTCTTGGAAGGAGGAATAGGTTAGCATATAGAATGGTGAATGACCGGCAAAAGGAATTACCTAGTGAGCTTGCAAGAATTCTTCATTTGGTTTTTGTTGATGAGCTCTATTCATCTAGGTTTTTTGTAACTCCTATGGAAGAAACTTTTTTCTAAGAAGACCAAGGCAACCTAACGGCTTCCTTTTATGGCTCGGCTAATTCTATTATGTTTTTCATTCCTAATAGACTTCAGGAATTTCAACTAGAGCCTTCTTGTCAATTTCTGAATCAGAGTAGTTATTATCAAGTTTCCATGATGGCTCGGAGTGTCCCTAGAGTGTCTGGGTTACCGCTAGACCTAGCAAAATAGGTAGTGACACGACAACCCAACACGAACCCGATACGAAATTAGCAGGTATAGATCAGAAGTTTTCGACACGTTCAGTTAAATGGATCGACACGATCCGACACGAAAAAAGGCAGTTCAGGTCATGGGTCAACCCGCGGGTTGGCGGGTTGTCCCGCGAACCCGTTTATTTGGCATAGATTTGAATTTTGATTTATGGGTAATGGAGTTATTATTGAGTCTTTATCCTTTGCGGCAACTTTAAATTAATAAAAATAAAATAAACCAACCACCCCCACCTAACCCAAAGGCCAAATCCAATTAGTACTAAAACTAAAACACAATTCACTCACCCTGCCGACAACGAAACTCTCTCTCCCTCTCCCTCTCATAAACACGCACTCTCTCAAAAACTCAAAGACAAACCCTAGCCAAAAAAAATCAACTCTCTTCCTCTTAATCTAACTCTCTATCAGCCTAAGTTTCCATTCTCTCCCTCTCGATCTCACAGTCTTCAGCGTCAATTTCTCCTTGAACCAAAAATCCCAAAAGATCAAGCACAAACCCTAGCAAAAAAATTCATCTCTCTCCCCCTCAATCTCACTGTCAACCAGCTTGAGTTCAGCGCTTTCCCTCTCAATCTCATTGTCAACGAGCTTCGATTTCAACTCTCTCCCTCGTCTGTGCTCCTGAATCGTGAGTACCCCCTTCTCCTCCTCTTCCTATAAAGCTACCTCTCCTCTTAAATTTCTTCTTTTTTTTTTTTTGTTTCTGGTTCCATCATGAAATCCCCTCCCTCTCTTTTCTATAAATTAAAATGACTAATAGTTATTAATAACAAATTTTACCATTTAAAAAAGAAAAGAACATTTTTTCCCCAGTCAAATAGAAATTAAATTTGCATGGTTTCTTTTGCAGGAACCCCTAATCAATGAAAATTGCATTTTTTTTTTGTTTTGCAGGAACCCCAAATCAATTTCAACGTTTGGGGCTCGACAAGCTGTTGAGTTGTGCCGGAACCCCAAATCGATTTCTTGCTTGCCGAGTTGTGCAGGAACCTCAAATCAATTTTTTTTGAAAAATGTTAAGCTCTTGGACTGGGTATTACGAATTGGAATGTTGAATTATGTAGATGAGGGGCATGTAATGTAATTAGTTATTTATATTAACGCCTATAATTTCATGAATAGGTAATTAAATAGGTAAATGGATTATATTTGTTTTTTCTATCATTGTCTATATTTTTTTGTAAACAGGTAGCTAAATAGGTTTTTTTTATTCAATACGTAAACGGGTAGCTAAATAGGTAAACGGGTTGTGTTAATGGATACCTAACTATTGAACTGTTAAAGTAAACAGGTTGAGCAGGTTGACCCATGACTGATCCGCATTTTGGCGGGTTAGTGTCGACACGACCCGATTATTAATCGTGTCGACACGACCCGATTATTAATCGTGTCGTGTTTGTGTCGAGGGTTTAGTACCTGTTTACCTGTCTGACCCGACACGAACCCGACCCGCCCGCGAACACGAATTGCCAGGTCTAGTTACCGCCTACATGGCCTAAGGTTCGACTGCTACTATGGAATTGCAGGGGAGTAGCCAGACGATCCCAAGATTTTGTGCGTACCTTTAGGGATCTGAGGAATCAGTACAAGCCTAACATTGTACTAATCACCGAAACCTTGTGGCAACCTGAAGAAAATCATGGAGTCATTCCACTCTGTTGTCTTCCAACAAATCAGTTTGAGTTTCATGGAGAAAACTACATGGGTGGTATGTGGTTCTGTTGGAACGAGAGTGTTAGGGTCAACATCAATAATGAAGCTCAAAATTTTAGAGTCAATGTTGTACCCAACAGATAATAAAAATATATAAATAATTGTTTAAACTTATGTATGAGAATAATTCCTCTATGTGAATGTTCTCCAGTAATGGCAATAATAATATAAATGTGCATGTTTTTCCTTAGCTTTGCCATTGTTATAACCATTAGGGTCATAATAATTAGAATGGTTTCTTTCATATCCATGTCCACATCCTCGGCCATGACCAAAACTATAATTATACAGTCGCATTCGCTTCAGGAAATGGAGCAGAGTCAATTGGACGGGATTTAGTATTCTTATTTAAAGCTTGTTATTCTGTTCTGCCACCATGAGCCATGAAAATAAATTCAAATATTTCGTGAATCCTTTTTCACCATATTGCTACTGCAGGAGCACATTTAATGTACGAGAAATGGAGATTTTTTTCTCGTATCAGCATCAGTAATATATTCTCCACACAATTTCATCTGAGAAATTATTCGAAATCGCAACCTCAGATGCATACACTTGTAATAAAATTTTGGGAGAATAACCATCTTCTGTTGGTCATAACTTTCTTTTAAATTCTTCCAAAGATCTGCAGGATCTTTAACCGTAAGACATCTAGTCTTTGCTTTGTTTCATTCTTTTATTGTGTCTTCCAGACTATTAGATGCATTTAAGAATCTAATGCCCATGACAAATTTCTTCCAGAAATTTAAAGGGCCTCGAATTTAAGTTTTGTAATGTCGACTATAGTAACAGTTGTAACGACCCTGGTAAAATTTCGCAATTTTACCGAGCCGTTTTGACTTTTACGATGGTTAATAAAGTTTTACCGCTGTTAAACAAGAATTATCTCAAGATTTTACCGGGAATTATCGAACCTCGGATTCCGATTCCCGAGGGGTACGAGACGTTCTGGAGTATTCTCTATCAACAACCGAGCCTAGGAATTTAATTCCAAGAGTTACTCGGGGTTACCGAAAATTTTACACGGCTTACCAAGCTTTGGTTTACAATTCCGGGACTTGCACAATGCTCAGAAGAATTGATTGGATTTTCCGAGCCAAAGTAGTATTTTCGGAACCGGGACGAATTTCGGAAAGACGAAAATGCCCCTGTGACGGTAATGGATCAAGAGTCGGATCGAAGGGTATTTTAGTCTATTCCCGGACCAATAATTCTGCCGACACCCGAGCCGTGATTTTTCTCTCTCCCGGGCCACCTCTTCCCTGTCTTTTTCTCTTTTCCCTTTTTCCATTTTTCTTTTCTCCTTTCCTATTTATTTTTTTTTCTTCCGGTTTTTTTTTTCCTTCTACTTCTTCCTTACTTTTCTTTTCTCTTCTCCTTCACTCTTTTCCCTTCCCGACTTTCTTCTTCCTTTCCGGTCACTCCTCCTTCCTTGAATTCTTCCCCTACACACTTCCAGAAATTTTCTTCTCCTCCCTGTCTTTTTCCTCCTTCCCTCTCCTTTAAATCTCCTCCTCCCTCGCTGCACCGACTCCACACCCCCCTTCCTCCTCTCGCTTTGCCCTTCTCTGCATCTCCTCCATCATCCACCAACTTCCCTCTCGCCTCTGCCTCTCCTCCGTCTGTTTCTCCGCACCGCCGTGCAACCACCATCGCTGACCCGATCCTCCTTTTTCGCTGTTTTCACCGCCGCCACCCTCATCCTTCACTTCCGCCGAGCCAACGCCCCTATCACCGAATCGTCGCAGCTCCCTTTTCCCTCTCTCTCTCCCTCTACCCCTGCTCGCACATCCACCGCCACCCAGTCGCGCGTCGCTAAGGCGGTAACCGTCCGGCGAAACAGAGCCGCCCTCCATCGATCCCTCATCTCCTCTCTGTCTCTACTCCTCGCCCTCTGCACCTAGCAACCGCCGCCGCAAACGAGTCGAGCTCGTCACCACCAAGGCTGTAACGTCCCGGCTTGTCGACTGTCACTACAGACCAATACGGGACGGGGAGAACTTCCCAGGAGGTCACCCATCCTAGAATTTCTCCAAGTCAAGCACGTTTAACTTTGGAGTTTTTCTAGAATGAGCACCGAAAAGGTAAGTGCACCTTGTTGATATAGTTAGTACCCATCAAATCGTTTAAGCTATTCTCGATTGTGCAGTCCCATACCTGTACAACCTCGAAATCACTTCATTTGAGCTATTCTTAATTATACAGTCCCATACCCGTATAAATATGAAATCGCCCCAACTGTGCAGCCCCATCCCTACATAGTCTCATGATCTCTCCTATTCCGGTGTGGATTCGGTTCATTCCTGTACCCCTCCTTATAGAAGCCTGCCAGAAGCCGCTCCTTGTCCATGCTCATCCCGGCACCGGCGTACACTTCCCGCCCTCATAGACCCCGGATGTCACAGGCCCACCAGCTTCCGCTAGGTTCGTCCCCGAACCCTGCACCGTACTAGGGGAGTTCTGGAGCTCCGCTACCAACTGTAACGTCCCGGCTTGTCGACTGTCACTACAGACCAACACGGGACCTTTCCAACATGCTTTGTCCTTACTCGCACATTTCCGGGGAGAACTTCCCAGGAGGTCACCCATCCTAGAATTGCTCCAAGTCAAGCACGTTTAACTTTGGAGTTTTTCTAAAATAAGCACCGAAAAGGTAGGTGCACCTTGTTGATATAGTTAGTACCCATCAAACCGTTTAAGCTATTCTCGATTGTGCAGTCCCATACCTGTACAACCTCGAAATCACTTCATTTGAGCTATTCTTAATTATACAGTCCCATACCCGTATAAATATGAAATCGCCCCAACTGTGCAGCCCCATCCCTACATAGTCTCAGGACCTCTCCTATTCCGGTGTGGATTCGGTTCATTCCTGTGCCCCTCCTTCTAGAAGCCTGCCAGAAGCCGCTCCTTGTCCATGCTCATCCCGGCACCGGCGTACACTTCCCGCCCTCATAGACCCCGGATGTCACAAAGGCTAAGAACGCTCCGCCGACCTCTCCTCTGCCCCTACAACTCGCGCCGCCGTCGGGGTAAGTTGCTGCCACTGAATTAAATCCCCTTTCCTCTCTGTGATTTTGATTAATTAAAATACTCTTGAATCGATGTGTGCGGGTCGAATTGGTTGAATTAAAAACTGATTTACTTGGGTCTGATTTGATTGTGTTGGTTTGGGGTGGATTCAGGCGTGTTGGTTGTGATGCCGCTGTTGATGTTGTTGTGGATGTGGGTAGTCGCGTTTTGGGTGGCTGATGTGGTAGTTTGGTGGTGTTCCGGCCACCGGAAAGTTACTGTGGTAATGGTCACAGGGCTGGTGGTTGGGTTGTTGGCGTGGTGGTACGGTGTTGGTGTTTTGTTCACTGATGAACAGTAGTCGAGGACTACTTTAGGCTGCTGTGAACAGTGACTACCGAAATCCGCTGAAGCCTCAGGAATTTTTCGGCGATGACACGGGTATTTTCTAATAAACCCGGACATGGACTTTTGGGTAATTATCGGACCCTTGGACTATTCATGACCCATTAACGGACCCGAACTTTTATAACGACGTTAATTGACGAACGTTTAACCAAATATTAAATTATGGTTTTATTTTAGATTTTACTTTTCTTTACTTTATGCTTTTAATTAATTTTCCAAGTGGGCTATTAAGAAGGCCCATTGTGTTTATTTTCCGATTTTATTTAATTTATGTTCTACTTGGGCTAATATTAATAAAAGGCCCAGATTTATATATTTTATTATCACGAGCGACTGAAGGGTCGGGATATCGGCTTGGATGCTCGGTTCCAATTTTAATTTAAAATTAAGTATGTTTAGTATATCGATTGAGAACATATAACCAGTTAATTTCCAACTAATTGGAAAGGCTGACTTTATATTAAGTAAAATCATGGGAATAATAAAAATGGATACAGTATTAAACAAATCGTCTAATAATTACTAGACCGGCATCATGCATGATCATCCTTGTTTGTGCATTGCAAGTGATTTTTGTTGTTATAATTATATGGATATCGAGGCTTAACCTGATATCGGCTTCCAAGGAGTATCAGGTGAGGATATAAACTTATAAACCTCGGTATGCTGCCTGTGATACTCGAGTTGGTATTTGAATTGTTTGTTAATGTGTTTGTAATACGTTACTTGCCTTGATTTTGATTATGATATAATGGTTTCTGTTGTGATCCCTGTGGTGATGCCTGGACTCTATGTGTCCGATGATTGTTATGTTTGATTGTGTGGATATGTTTTTATCTTGATATCCTTGATTCTATTTTCTTATGGCAAGTGTGCCAAGTGAGTTATTTGTGATCAAGTATATCCCGAGATGTTGTTAATAGCAGTAACCTAATTTGGGATATTGGATTGGTTTCCCATAGGAGCTGTGAGGCTGAGAGCCTGCTCGGGAAATATGATGAGTTGTTGAACAGGGTTACTGTAGTCAGTGGAAAAGAAAAGAAAAAATAATAAAATATGGTAATATCACTTAGATACCTAGATGTCACGTGAAAGGTAGAGGTACGACTGGGTGGTAGCCGCTTGTGATATGTGATTTGTTGGTCATTTATGGGGGAGATGTGCTTGGTGTCCGCTCCCGGATATTATTATTATTATTTTGGCACTAGGGGAGATGTGCTTGGTGTCCGCTCCCTGGCTGTGCCGGTTTGTTGATTTTTGTTTTACGGGGAGTACCCTGGGGTCAGCTAACCTGGCTACCAAGTACGACCGATACTTATCACGTAACGGGGCCCTAATAATAAAATTGGAAAGTACGTCATAAGTTGTTCATGAGTCCATAAGTATGCGGTTAGACAGTGGGCTTGATTGGATGTTTGATTGATTTTGATGCTATACTATACTTGTTGTACTATATTGTTTTCTGTTGCTGGTTCGATGTTATTGCGGTTGCTTGTATACTTTGGTTTATTTGTTTATCGGTGAGACAGTGGTTGGTCTCACCCTCACACGGTACTTGCAGAAAGTTGATCATTAATCAGGATTGCATCCCGGCGGTTGCGGTGTTTCCTCGGTCAGGAGTCAGATCCAATAATTTGCATTGAGTTTTGCATGAGCTGTCACTGCATATCTAGAAAATGCTTCCGTTGTGCTGATGATGTTATTCCCGTGTCAGATGACATAAATGTAGTTGCATGACTATTTGATGTTGTATTGTTGTGAATCTTAACTTTCTTTGTATGATGGCCAAGTGGTGGCACTGTTGATCGGTAATTACTGTATGTTGGGTAAATTGGGGTCGGGGTGTTTCATTTTGGTAGTGGAGCGGGCGGTAGGTCATTGGGTGTTTGTTGTGCTTGTTTGCTGTGCATAGCTCGCTCCACATGATTAACATTTTACATTCATATACATATCACTAATGCATTATGGATCCAGTCGAGGGACGCCAGCCTGCCGCAGAACATTCATATAAAGGTTATTAATTTCACACACATACTTAAACATACAGATTTTATTAATATTATTGATATTTTCTAGCGGGTACAACATTGACTCGGAAGCTGTTAGCGTTGTTAGTAATGTTAACCCTAATACTCTTGCTCCATGTGAACCACATACCGCCCATGTTGTGTACGGCGTGAAGCTCGAATCGACTTGTCGAAGGGAAATGAAATGGAAGGACACCATGCTCATCTTCAGGTTGCCACAAGGTCTCCGTTAACAGTACCATGTTGGGCTTGTACTGGTTCTTCAAATCCCTCAAGGTACGCACGAATTCATTGGAACGCCTAGCGATTCCTCTGTAGTTCCAAACTAGTAGACGAACCCTTGGCCAAGAAATTGGTAACCTAGTCACTCGGGGAACACTCCGAGCAGTCATAGAAATCTGGTAGTAACTACCTTGGCTCAGGAAATGACAAGTAGGCTCTGGCTGGAATTCCTAAAGTTTTTCATAAATGAAAAATATGACAGAATTAGCTTAGCGGTGGAAAGAAGTCCTTAGGTTGCTTTGATCCTCGAGGAAGAATGTCTCTTCCATAGGAGTGACAAAGAACCTAGACGAATACAGTTCGTCCACGAAAACCAAACGAGGGATTCTGCTGAGCTCATTCGGTAATTCCTCCGGCCGCTCGTTTACCAAGCTGTAAGTTAATCGATTCCTCCTTCCAAGGGAGGCACCCTCAACGAAAAAGATAGTAGTTGGAGAAGGCATTCTGTCACAACGTGTTTTGGATCGTTTTGAACACGTTTTGAAATCTTTTTCTCAAAAGCTATTTGATTTTTTTCTGTTTTTCCATCACATGATTCCACACTCTTTTATACTCTAATCATGGAAAGTATGCTGCCCGTTTTTCAAAACGTAGATCCCATCTACCTCCCGGAAAGTCCTAAAGATTTTCGGTGATAGGAAAGGTGGATTTCTATTCACAAAACTCCAAATCATTTTCAATCTTCTAGGTCTTACTTTTTGAAAATTTGTCCAATGCCTCGATTATTGCTCCATCACTTTATATGTTCACTAGCTACAAATACAAGTGTTTTCCAGTTCATCTCCATCTTACAAATTTTATTTCGCTTTGGAAATTTTGGTTTTACTTCCTATGGCTTCCTCTACATCTTCCACGCCTTTTATCACTTCCATCAGAGGCCCACATGGCCAAATTGGTGGAACGATACCTCGAGTGTTGTGCCTATGCGACGAGGTTGCTCCTGTTTGGACATCCTGAAGTTACATGAACCCCGGAAGACGATTCCGCTCCTGCGGAAATTATGAACAAGGTGGATGTCGATTCTTCCGGTGGATCGACGAAAGGATCACGAGACGTGCCCGTGACGTCATCATTGCATTGCGGGACAATGAACGCCGTCTACACGAGGAGAATCTATATCTCTGACAACGACTGCAAGCCGCAATGATCGAAGTCGAGGAACTACGTGACCAGTCTAGAGCGTTGGTTAAGAAAAACAAGTTTTATTTTAACTTCTTTATGACCAGTTCTATTTTCTTTTTGTTGAGTCTTACCTTAGTTCGAATTTTTCTTTTACTCCATCTGTGTTTTAAAATTATCAATAAAGTTTTGGTTTTGCTCATAGAAAATCCAGCAAAGAAAAACATAACTTGTTTATTCCGATAACATCTTACAACAGAAAGAGAGCACACTAAGGAACTACTCGCTTTTCTAATTCCATAGCATGCCTGCGTATGTTTTTGATATGAGTGGTAAGTTCCTCACAAGCCCACTTGATTTGTATCAACGCGGAATTGGCCATCTTCAGATAAGCATTCAAATGCTCTAGCGTCTTCAGTGGTGTACTGCCCTAAGCAACTGCCTTACCTTCTCATCATCAACATCTTTGTGACCAGAAGGCTCTTCCTTGGCAACAGGCTTTTTTCGCCGTTTTCAGGAGACGACCATACCTTCTTTGAGACCAAGGACGCTCATCCTCTTGCGACGTTTCTTTGGTTCTTCCTCATCGGAATCTCCAAAGAGGGTAGCACCACCAGTATAACTTAACTCCTCTGAATCAGAGGTAGTTCTAGTTCTTATTGGTGAATCCATGAAGAAGGCATGATACCAGGCAATAAGGATCGGTATTTATAAAGAATGATTTAACGCGTAAAGGGCATAGACGAGAATTCAAGTTGGAAAAAGAGAACTTGATGAAAGGTGTACAAGAAGAATGCTGCTGTAGGACCCAAGGATGTGACGACGAAATTTCGAGGACGAAATTCTTTTAAGGTGGGTAAACTGTAACGACCCGGGTAAAATTTTCGCAATTTTACCGAGCCGTTTTGACTTTTACGGTGGTTATTAAAGTTTTAACGCTGTTAAACAAGAATTATCTCAAAATTTTACCGGGAATAATCAAACCTCGGATTCCGATTCCCGAGGGGTACGAGACGTTCTGGAGTATTCTCCATCAACAACCAAGCCTTGGAATTTAATTCCAAGAGTTACTAGGGGTTACCGAAAATTTTATATGGCTTATCGAGCTTCGGTTAAAACTCCGGGACTTGCACAATACTCAGAAGAATTAATTGGATTTTCCGAGCCTAAGTAGTATTTTCGGAACCGGGACGAATTTTGGAAAGACGAAAATGCCCCTGTGACGGTAATGGATCAAGAGTTGGATCGAAGGGTATTTTGGTCTATTCCCGGACCAATAATTCTGTCGACACCCGAGGCATGATTTTTCTCTCTCCCGGGCCACCTCTTCCTAGTCTTTTTCTCTTTTACCTTTTTCCATTTTTCTTTTCTCCTTTCCCATTTATTTTTTTTCTTCCGGTTTTCTTTTTTTCTTCTTTTCTTCTTCTTCCTTACTTTTCTTTTTCTCTTCTCCTTCACTTTTTTCCCTTCCCGATTTTCTTCTTCCTTTCCGGTCACTCCTCCTTCCTTGCCTTCTTCCCCTACGCACTTCCAGATATTTTCTTCTCCTCCCTGTCTTCTTCCCCCTTCCCTTTCCTTTAAATCCCCTCCTCCCTCGCCGCACCGACTCCACACCCCCTTCCTCCTCTCGCTTCGCCCTTCTCTGCATCTCATCCATCATCCACCAACTTTCCTCTCGCCTCTGCCTCTCCTCCGCCTGTTTCTCCACACCACCGTGCAACCACCATCGCTGACCCGATCCTCCTCTTCCGCTGTTTTCACCGCCGCCACCCTCATCCTTCACTTCCGCCGAGCCAACGCCCCTATCACCAAATCGCCGCCGCTCCCTTTTTCCTCTCTCTCTCCCTCTACCCCTGCTCGCACACCGACCACCGCCCAGTCACGCATCGTTAAGGCGGTAACCGTCTGGCGAAATAGAGCTGCCCTCGATCGATCCCTCCTCCCCTCTCTGTCTCTGCTCCTCGCCCTCTACACCTAGCAACCGCCGCAGCAAACGAGTCGAGCTCGTCACCACTAAGGCTAAGAATGCGCCGCCGACCTCTCCTTTGCCCCTACAACTCCCGCCGCCGTCGGGGTAAGTTGCTGCCACCGAATTAAATCCCCTTTCCTCTCTGTGATTTTGATTAGTTAAAATACTCTTGAATCGATGTGTGCGGGTCGAATTGGTTGAATTAAAAACTGATTTACTTGGGTCTGATTTGATTGTGTTGGTTTGGGGTGGATTCAGGCGGCGTGGTTGTGATGCCGCTGTTGATGTTGTTGTGGATGTGGGTAGTCACATTTTGGGTGGCTGACGTGGTAGTTTGGTGGTGTTCCGGCCACCAGAAAGTTGCTGTGGTAATGGTCACAGCGGTGGTGGTCGGGTTGTTGGCGTGGTGGTACGGTGTTGGTGTTTTGTTCACTAATGAACAGTAGTCGAGGACTACTTTGGGCTGCTGTGAACAGTGACTACCGAAATCCGGTGAAGCCTCGGGAATTTTCCGGCGATGACACGGGTATTTTCCAATAAACCCGGACATGGACTTTTGGGTAATTATCGGACCCTTGGACTATTCATGACCCATTAACGGACCCGAACTTTTATAACGACGTTAATTGACGAATGTTTAACCAAATATTAAATTATGGTTTTATTTTAGATTTTACTTTTCTTTACTTTATGCTTTTAATTAATTTTCCAAGTGGGCTATTAAGAAGGCCCATTGTGTTTATTTTCTGATTTTATTTAATTTATGTTCTACTTGGGCTAATATTAATAAAAGGCCCAGATTTATATATTTTATTATCACGAGCAACTGAAAGGCTGGGATATCGGCTTGGATGCTCGGTTTCAATTTTAATTTAAAATTAAGTATGTTTAGTATATCGATTGAGAACATATAACCAGTTAATTTCCAACTAATTGGAAAGGCTGACTTGATGTTGTACTATTGTGAATCTTAACTTTCTTTGTATGATGGCCACGTGGTGGCACTGTTGATCGGTAATTACTGTATGTTGGGTAAATTGGGGTCGGGGTGTTTTAACAGTAATAATAAAAAGATATAAAAAAATAAATAGAAAAGTAATAGAAAAATTATGCCATAAAATATATAATATATATGCTTACTCGATAAATCTTTCAGCAATAATAATAACATGATAATAGAGAATATATAATATATACGCTTACTCGATAAATCTTAAGCAATAATAATAGCATAATAATAAGGAATAGGTTAAATGACACAGTTTATCCCTTGACTTTGTTGATTTCAATGTTTATGTCTTTTTTCTTTTTATTTGGAATTTTTTGTCTCCCTAACTTGATGAAAATCAAGCAATATTGTCCAAATTCCCTATTATAGCCGGTGACCCAATTAGGAAGTAACACGTGGACAGGGCTAATTTGAAATCGTTTATTGTTTTTTCTTATCCCTTTTACAGATTTTTAATTTCTAAAAAAAACTATAATAAATTAATATTTTTTTCCTTTTTCTTCAATCATTTTTCTCTACTCACCTACAACACTGGTGTTGCCGCCGCCTCCCCCACCCATCGCACCATCAAAATCAACAAAATCTATTTCCAAAGCTTTTCTTCCTCCACTTTTGAATCCATCTCCATCCCTGCAAAATTTGCCTCTACAAAACCACACACCCACCAAACCACTAGCAGCTCACGCAACTCACCCCACCCAGTATACTAACTCCCTGAGTAACAAGCAATGGCAGTGTTTTTGTGTCACTGTGCACTTTCCTCCAACAAACTCTCCCCCCCTCTCTCTCCTCCTCCTTTCTTTCTCTTCTCTCTATCAACCTCCTCTCCTCCCAATCCGCCTGATTCTCCTCTGCCTCGGCCCCATCTCGGCCAATCCATGTGCAAATCTGCCGCCAGAGCTCCACCGCTTCTCTGCCACAGTCATGCCCAGACCTTTCCTTTAAAGCTCCCACAAATGGTTGATCCCAAGAACTCTTTAAACAGTTCAGCCCAATACGGGCTCGAATTTCCTTCAAAGGTAGAAACGATGTCATAAATTTAATTTATTTTAATTAATAATTAATAACAATGAAAGGAGTGTGGGCTGAGTCAACCCACGCAGTTGCTACAAGAGATTGGTTTTACCTATTTCAAAGCACAATTTCTAACCTGGGTATTGTTGTTTCTTCAAAGCACACAACTATGGGGTGAATTTTAATATGAATGTGGCTAAAGATTAATTGGCACCTGCAGTTTCCAGTGGATTATGTATCATTCTTTGGTGGGTCGATTAAGGAATAATAATCATTGTGCTTGGAAACTTCCTTTTTCTCGTTTGTTGGTGGGGAAACGGTGGGATAAGGCAATCTTGGAGTTGTAGTAGAGGTGTTTGTGTTTATGTGTGAGAGAAATAAAAGAAAAGTGAGAAGTGGAACAAGAGTAATAAGAATATTTAATAGATTTATTATTATAAATATTATTGGAAATAAAAATTATAAAAAATGAAAAAAAGAGAAATAAAATAATAAACAATTCTTACCACTTGGCCCCACAAATACGTGTTATTACCTGACTGGGTTATCGGCAATAATAGGTAATTTGTACAATGTTGTTTACTTTTCAACAAGTTAGGGGACATAATGTTTGAAATAAATAGAAGAAGGACACAAATATTGAAATTGGAAAAGTGAAAGGACAAACTGCGTCTTTTAACCATAAGGAATATATAATACATACGCTTACTCGATAAATCTTTCAGCAATAATAATAGCATAATAATAAAAAATATATAACATATATAGAAAGGATGAAAGTAGTAATAAAAAAAAAAGTTTTAGAAATAAGTACCTTAGTAGGGTAGAGACTCATACTGATAACGTGTTATAAAATTGATGATGGAATTCACTCCTTGATGGAACAATACAGCCTTGATCAAGGTAATAATATAACCTTGATGGAATTAATACAACTTTAATGGTAATATAAAAAGGAAAATAATTAAACTAGATAGGGAGATTAGAAAGAGAGGTGTATGGAAATTAGAAGAGGGGAGTTTATGGTGGGATATCAAAAGTATAAGTGTGTATGGATGAAGGGGGTATTTATAGGTAAAAATAGGAGGATAAAAACAAATGGGTATGATTAATTTAATAAGATAAAATCAAAAAGATATTAGGTAAAGGAAGATGGTATTAAGATTAAGACAAATAGAATTATAAATGGTAAATGACTAAAGAGATAATCTAATTGGATGTTAGGTGTAAGGGTAAAATATTTACTAGAGGTAAATTTAGTTATGGTAAAAATGAGTTTTACTAGATAGTAATAATGATATTGACCATAAGTTATTTACAACATAAAGAAACTTAAAATTTATCTGTGGTACATCAAGTTATCCAGTTATTAAAAAGTTAAGAGTGGACTAAAACTGTAAATAAAATCTAAACATGGGACGAAAAGTGCAAAAATTCATTAACTATAGATAAAAATATTAAATAATTTGGATTCAAATAATTTGAAAATTAAAAGGAATAACTATAGATAAAGATATTTACAAATAAATAATTTTTTTTCGAAAAATTCAATAACTGTAGATAAAAATATTTATTAAAAATAATATCTATTATGTAAAAACTAAAAAAATTTAAACTTTTGAAAACTAATGTTCCATAAAAAAATTAGAAATAGATTTATATAAATTATTCATAAAAATGATGAAGTTTAAATTAAAGATATTACAAAGATGAAAGGAGAAAAAATATTATAGCAAATAACTATCTAGAAGGATAAAGGTGTTGAAAAATAAATTAATATCCTCTTATAATAATTCTTATCCATCAACCACCTAAGAGCAATACCAAAATCATAGGCCACCAACTAATTCATAAGATTCCTAGCCCCTGCTTAGCTAGAGCTAGTATGACCATCGTTTCTTTGAAAGCCAAGGCTTCGGTGGCATAAGTCTTCTTTACAATACCGTCAATTAATCTTCCTTTGTTATAAAACGGGTGAATGTCACCTACCCTTTTCTGTCTTTATCTACAATTGTGGCTTTATAAAGGCCATACACACATGTATATCGGTTGGTAATAAAAGTGAATGAAAACCAGTGAAGCTTAGCTTCCATTCTCTTCCAGTTTTATTCTCCTCTTCCACTACTCCTTCCTCTCCATTTTCATTGTATTTGATGTGTCAATTACCATTATTTACAACACGTTATCAGCATGATAACGCTCTACCCAGGGAAAATCAAGCTGAAAACCAAAGAAAACCGGCAAAGAAAATGAAGATCAGAAAAAGAAATTACACAGAACCCGCCACCTTGGGTTACTGTTCATGGCGAAACAAACCACGCCGCTGCTCGTGTCACCACCCTCACCACGGCCTTCCTCATGGCGTCGCCGACCCACCGCTGCCATCCCCGTCTGATTCCGCCGCCGGACGCGCCGCCAGGAGACGAAGACCCGGTCGCGACGCCCGGCAACCCGAAAGACCCAAACGGGTCTGTCACCGCTCACACGCGTCTGCCGCGCCTCGTCCGGCCCCCATCGGCGTCGCACCACCACCCAGACGGCCGCACATGACGTGCTGGCCCGTCGCCGCTCATCGCGCCACCATGCCGGAGCCCAACGACCGCGCACCGCCGGCTCCTCCACGCACGCCAACCCGGCGAAGAGCTCGCCTGCAGCCGTCGCCGCTTCTCCTGCACCTCGACACTGCCGCACCAGCAGCCCCACACCGGCCTCCTCGTCCCGCACCGGCTTCCTCGTCCTGCCGTGCCGCTTGCCGCCCTCGCGCCGCCACCTGCAACTCGCCAAGGCGGGCGACCCGCGAGGTGGAGAAGATGACCCGGATGGGTCATGTACCGGGTCGGGCTTGACCTGTGAGGAATGGACCTGGACTGTTGGAGCTGATGGGTCCTGGGCTGCAGTATGGGCTTGGGCGCTGGGCACTATGCAAATGGTCTGGGCTGGTCCTGTTCAAGCCCAGCCCGGGTATTAAAAAAAAAAAGAAAAAAATTTGGTGGAGGCTTGAGGAAGATGACCCGATTTGCATCTTAGTCCCTGCAGTTTTTTTCCTTTTCTGCAAGTAAGTCCTTACACGTCAGTCCTTAAGTTATTTATTTTTTCAATTTAATCCTAGACGAATATGATTAATGTCCAATTAATATTGTTTATGGATAATTAAATGAATTGTGAGCTCACGATGAGCCTCGGAGTAATGATCCGGCACGGTGAATAGAAATTATCCGGACCGTGAATAGTAATTTCCGGCACCGTGAATAGTAATTCCTAGCGACCGTGAACAGTGATTTTGGCCGGAAACCGGCAAACCCAGAAGTGTTTGGCCGAAATTTGAGACCTCGTGATTTTGATCGTGAATAGTGATTTTGACCGAAATCCGAAGTGTTTGGCCGGAATTTTATACCTCGGGTTATTTCCCGGCAAGCCCGGAAGGCGTGAATAGTAATTTTCGGCGACCATGAATAATAATTTTGACCGATCTGGCAACCGTGAATAGCGTTTTTGGCCGATCCGACAAACCCCGAAGTGTTCGATCGGAATCCGACGCCTTGGGTTTTTCCCCGCCGAGCCCAGAAGGCTAATGGTATATACATACCAGAATAGTAACCGAGTATTAATATAGTATATTATATATGTTATTGCTGAAAGATTTATCGAGTAAGCATATTTTTTTGGTTTTTATTTAAATTCCGATTGGGCTATTAAAGGGCCCACTGCATTTAAATTTATGTTTTAATTTTATTTATGCTTTATTTGGGCTCATTAAAGGCCCATAATGGCCGGCTAAGCCGCCTATTTCTTTACATTTTTTTTATTGGGCTCGTATAAGGCCCATCGCTTTTATTTTTGCTGAAATTTAATTTTTATTGGGTTCGCTATAGGCCCATTGCATTTATTTTTCAGCAATTTAATTTTTATTGGGCTAATTAATAAAAAGGCCCATCGCATTTAATTTTCAGGCATTTATTTTTAATTGGGCTATAAAAGGGCCCATTGTTTAATTACCTTGCCTTTAATTTTATGCTTAATGTGGGCTCGTACTAGGCCCATCATTTAATTTCCTGTCATTTATTTTACTTGGGGTAATTTATTATAGGCCCCTTGCTTATTTATTTTAATTACGTATTTACTTATTAAATTATGATATTTGAATTTAAGACCCTCAAAATTTCCGGAAGAAATTTGTTATGGGTATTAAATGAGGACAGGAATTTATATAATAATAGTCTAGTAGACTAAATATAAGAGTCCAGCAGACTCAATAAAGGAAAATACAACGAAGACTCGAAGTCTTACCGTTCAAAAGATCCTGAAGATCCCTCAAAAGGAAAATTAAGAATAAAAACATAAACCACCAGAAGGTGGACATTGTATAACCATCAAGAAGATGGATATTGTATGACCATCACGAAGATGGATATTGATATTATACTTGCTTACCCTGAAGGAGCAATT
>JAKUCV010004537.1:17016-29248 GCA_028386065.3 Turnera subulata
ACCGAGTAATAAGGCACATATTGAAGGAAATCCATCCTCACCTTGGCCGATTACTCAACTTCGGAAATAATGACCGGTCCGACGCCGGCTCCTCGGGAAACTGCCCGATATCATAACCTATACATCAAAACAACACATACTCACATAAATGCACATAATCGGTATACTATGATGCCCAAATTACGAAATATACCCATCCCGGTTCTTACTCGATATTATTATCTTTTACCGAAAATATTTATCCATACGTATATCCGAATATAATTTCGGTACTATACTTTAATTAAAACTCTTTCAAAATAATTCCATAAAATAACTACAATTATCCAAAATAATAATTACTATAATTTTCCAGAAAAGTAATAAGCTATTTATAATTTCTAGAAAATATTTATAGTATTTATCTTTTCTAAATATATATACAATTGAATTTCCTACACAAAACATAATTACTTTTAATTTACAAAATACATATTTACATACATATAACAAAATCATAATTTTCCAGACAAAATAATATACATTTTAATTTTCAGAAATTATTTTCAAGGCATATATATAATTTTCCAATTAATAATAGTTTTTCAAACATAACTTAATTATTTATCAAAGTAATTATATTTATATTTTCCTGAAAATAACAGAATTAAATTGTCCATAATTTTCTAAAAATATATATAATTTTTTTTTCCAAAATTGAATTCCAGAATATTAATAAATATATATATATATAATTTGTTTTTTTTAAAATAAATCGGGCTGGGCCATGAATAGTGCCGGCCCAGACCAAGGCAGCAGCCCAACACAGTGCCAAGGCCAGGCCCACACCACTCAGGCCAATCCAGAACCATATTCGCGACCCGAATACCACACGGGTCAATGGATTCGGATCTGCTCACCTTGGCGGGTTGAGCAGCTGCGGCGGCGACAGGGGCGACGGCGACGCGAGGGAAGGCTGCCGCAGAGTCGGCGACATCGGAGCGACTCCACTGGCGGCAGGATGGCGGCGCGTCGACGGCAGGTGGCAGAGCAGCGGCGCGGGGAAGCAGATCCACGGGTCGCAGCTCGGGGACAAGCGCGCGTGACGGCGGTGGAAGCGGCGGAACTCGACGGCGACAGCGTGGCTGAGGTCGCGCCGGCCTTGCGAGCCCGGCGGTGGAGGCGGTGCAGCGAGAAGACTGCCGGATCGCGTCGCCATGCACAGTGACCGGAGGAAGAAACGGGTTGACGGACTATTCACCATTTTTTTCTCTTTTTTTTTCTGTAATTTTTCTTATTTTCTTCTTCTTCTCCTCCTTTTTTTCTATTTTCTGTATATTATTTTTTTCCCCTTTTCTTTTTTTTTTATTTCTTTTTCCTCTCTGTTTCTTTTCCTTCTTCCTATTTTTCTCTCTTTTTTTTTTCTTTTCTTTTTTTTTTTTCTCTCTTTTCTTTTCTTTTTCTCTCTTTTTTTCTCTTCTCCTCTCTTTTTCTTTCTTTCTCTTTTTTTTTTTCTCTTCTCTTCTGCCTTCTCCCGGTTCTGCCTCCTTCATTATATAACTGAATATTTACTATTTAGCTTGTGATAATCAAATAATGCGATTCGTCCGTATTACGGGCGAGTCCGATCTGGTCCAGAAAATAACCGATACCTCCTTAATTATTTTCCGGTGTGATTTTCCGAGAAATTCAGAAACCCGAAAAATACCAACTTAGTTTCGAAAAATCCACGGGAAAATCACGAGCGCGGGAAAACACTCGGATTCGAAAAACGACTCCCGATTTACCTTGAATTAATTACCCAAGATTAATTCAACAGTAAATCACGGTAAATAGACTTTTACAGTCCGGTAAAAATCCAAAATTTTTACCCGGGCTGTTACAGTATCATTAAAAAATTCTGATTGTGGAGAGTACTAATCTTGCTAAAAAATCTGATCGTGTATAATTAAGTATCTTGCTAAAAAAATCTGATCGTGTATAATTAGATTTTTCCTTAATTCTAATTGGGATAATTATAATGAAAATAAGGGCCAATCAAACAACATCTAAAATCCTCCACATGGCAAAAAACGAAGACCTCAAAGCCTACACATGGCAAAAAAGCAAGACTCTAAAAATCTTATGTGTCAAAACCTAGTGAGGGATTCAGCTATTAATATAATAGATGATAGGGGAAAAATTCCCGTTCCACAATCCAACGCGAAATACACGACACGTTTTTAGATGATCATCATCACTATACCAAAAATGAAGACGTCAACGGACTTCAACGACACCTAAGGAGAAGCTTCCCCTAGCTATTTCATGACTACGAAACAGATTTCTACTAACCTGTAAGTAAAAGAGGCTAAGCCTGCGACTCGGATCTAATCCTGATTAGTCGGGGTTGATCTCAAGATACCTAATGAGAAAAGAAAAAAACAAAACGATTGCTAAGCATTGACTTTTTCTCAAAATCTACTAAATTCCAAGATTTGAACTAATAAATGGAATTTCAAGAATTATTCATACATTCATATCGTAGTTAATCATGATTTATCATATGAGGATTTTAGTTATATTTTTTCATCATTACAAGCAAATAATTTTTTAGCTCATTAAAAAACTTAAAATTTTTGAACAAGACTTTAGAAAAATTGATACCAGAGCTGATTTACTAGAAGAAAACTTGCTCAAGTTTTTTTTTTTTTTTTTCACGAGACCCTGATCGTAGACTGCCGGCCCAAAAAATGTACAAACGAGTCGATTCGGCTAAAGGCCCAACAACAAAAATAGGTATGATTTTTATATTATCAAATATTGGGCCTAGTGTAGCATAGTTTCATTTTGGATGAGGTAGCCCAGTGCACTCAACTGCAACTGTCGTTTGTATCTTATTCATTTGGGCTTCTTCGATGGGCATCTGACTAGTCCAGCCCATCAACAGAGTCCACACTCCATGCAGCAAATTCCCAGCATTGCAATTTGCATGCAATCCCCCCAAACTGGAAACTTTTTCCCCTTCTTTTGCTTTACACAAAAAATAGCAGCACTTCTTGTCGCTCTGTCTTTAATCTTCCTGATCGGTAGACTATATTTTATTTAGGTAAATAAATCAAACAAACACGGCTATAAGGCATCATTTCCCTCTCATCTCTACATCAGCCTCATGTTTTAGCATGAACATACCAGAAATGACAAATTTATAAACTGAACTTTTTTTTTAATGCCGGATGGGAGATGTCACTAGGACCCAGAGTTCTTGACTTTTAAGAACCTGACGGTGGTAGCTAGGTAGGCATGGTTGTCTTTTGCAAGATTTAGCCAATTTGTCTGCTAATTTACTCAAAATTCAAGTCATGAATGAGTCAATGCTGCATACCTGGTAATCAAACTGAGATGTGAAAAATGACATCTCGTTTGTCCAGATTATCAATCCCGATAAAATAATGCTATTATTGTCTTAAAATGGTAATTTAGGGCCATATACAATATATTAGACTACTCTGCTGGAAAGTGTTCATGTAACTTATATGCACTTCTTCTGCAGAATTGTTTTTTTTCTTTCCTCTCCTTCCTTGCACACTGTAGTTGTGACAACATGGTGCCTTCTTGCCTGAATTTCAGGAGGATTTGGCTGGTAAATGTTTTTCAGGGGATGCTGCTTTTATCAATGGACAATGGCTTGGAAGCAGCAACAGCAGCTACTTCTGCTAATGAGACTGATCGACTCGCACTCATTGATTTCAAGAATCTGATAACTCAAGACCCACTCGGTATCATGGGTTCATGGAATGATTCAACCCACTTCTGCAACTGGCTAGGCGTTTCATGCAATCCATCTAAAGAAAGAGTAGTGATCTTGAACCTGGAGGCTCAACAGTTGGCTGGCTCAATACCTGCTTCTATCGGGAACCTTTCATTTCTTACAGGAATCAACCTGCGTAACAACAGCTTTCATGGACAACTTCCTCAAGAGACTGGTCGTCTATTGCAGTTGCAGCATATCAACTTGACCTATAATTCCCTGAGCGGGAAAATTCCAATAAACGTTAGCCACTGTACAGAGCTTCGAACACTTGATGTTTCTTACAACAATTTCATTGGGAAGATACCAGACCAGCTTAGTTCTTTGTCCAAGTTAGTCCTGCTGGGTCTTGGAGCAAACAACCTTTCAGGAAGCATCCCACCCTGGATAGGCAATTTCTCCTCTCTTTTCAAACTTTCACTAGCACTCAATAATTTACAAGGCGGAATCCCCAGTGAACTTGGCAAGCTTTCAGGCTTGGGTCACCTTCAGCTATATGGTAATTTTCTGTCAGGTCAAATCCCATCTTCAATTTACAATATTTCATCTATATACTTCTTTTCAGTGACCCAAAACCAGCTTTATGGACAATTACCTCCAGATGTTGGATTGAGGTTTCCTGGCCTCCAAGTATTTGCTGGTGGAGTTAACAATTTCACAGGACCAATACCTGTATCATTGTCAAATGCCTCCGGGCTTCAGGTACTTGATTTTGCTCAGAATAGTCTTGTCGGAACCATTCCAACAAATCTTGGTAGCTTGCAGAGCTTAGTTAGGCTTAATTTTGATCAGAATAACTTAGGAAGAGGAGAAATTGGTGATTTGGACTTTTTTAGCTCTTTGGCTAACTGCAGCAGTCTAGAGGTTTTGGGTCTTGCTCAAAATAATTTTGGAGGTGAGTTACCTAGCTCCATAGCCAATCTTTCAACCCAGTTGAAGATTTTAACTCTGGGAGAGAATCTGCTTCATAAAAGTATCCCTGTTGGGATTCAGAACCTTGTAAACTTAACCCTCTTGGGATTAGAAGGCAACTACCTTAATGGAAGTGTTCCTGATGGTATTGGGAAGCTTCAAAATTTAGAGGGTTTGCATTTAAATGTTAACAGATTCTCTGGACTAATACCATCTTCGGTTGGTAACTTGACCAGATTGACTAGACTTTTCTTGGAAGAGAACAGATTTGAAGGCAGCATACCTCCTAGTCTTGGGAAATGTCAAAATTTGCAGAATCTTAATCTGTCCAGCAACAAACTTAATGGAACTATACCAAAAGAAATAATTGGTCTTTCTTCACTCTCAGTTGCTCTGGTCATGTCTCATAATTCGCTGACTGGTTCCGTACCGTTAGAAGTAGGAAAGTTGGATAACCTTGAGAAGTTGGATATCTCAGACAACAAATTGTCTGGTGGAATTCCTGATACCCTTGGAAATTGCATTAGTTTGGGACGCCTCCTTCTAGAGGGGAATCAATTTGGAGGCACAATCCCCGAAGCTATGAGAAATTTAAGAGGCCTAGAGGATCTAGATATTTCACATAATAACTTGTCTGGTAAAATCCCTGATTTTCTGGCCCAGTTATCGTCTCTCAGGCTTCTTAATCTTTCTTATAATAACTTTGAGGGGGAAGTGTCTAGAGAAGGTGTATTTGCCAATGCAAGTGCTATTTCCATTATAGGAAATGATAGGCTTTGTGGTGGTGTTCCACAATTACTTTTACCTGCTTGTTCCAAGAAAAAAAGACATGGAACACATCTATCCTTAAAGGAGGTAATCCCAATATCTATTGGGGTCGCATTTGCCATTGCAGTATTGATTTATATATCCGTAATTCTTGTATCAAGGAAGAATACCACTGCGCCTCCCCCTGAGCAATGGCAACTAGGCCTGTCTTATGCAGAACTTGTCAAATCAACCGATGGCTTTGCTGATGAAAATTTGATTGGCTCAGGCAGTTTTGGTTCAGTATATAAAGGAATTCTTTCTGAAGAAGGAAGAAGAAGAACTGTTGCCATAAAAGTCTTAAACCTTCAACAGAAAGGAGCTGTCAGGAGCTTCATTGATGAATGCAATGTATTCAGAGGGGTAAGGCATCGTAATCTTCTCAAGATAATCTCTGCCTGTTCAACGATTGACCATCAGGGTAATGAATTTAAAGCCCTTATTTTCGAGTTCATGTCTAAGGGAAGTCTAGATGCATGGCTTCACCCTGCAAATGATGAGCAGTATGAGAATAGGAGGTTGAGCCTTTTAGAGAGACTGAATATAGCTATCCAAGTTGCTTCAGCTTTGGAATATCTCCATCACAGTTGCGAAACTCCAATTGTTCACTGTGATCTGAAGCCAAGCAATGTACTCCTTGATCATAATTTGACTGCACATGTAGGCGACTTTGGATTATCAACGTTCCTTACTGAAGCTTCGTCAACTCTGTCCAAAACTCAAACACTATCACTTGCATTAAAAGGGTCAATTGGCTACATTCCTCCAGGTATGTGTCTACAAATATCAGCCTATTTTTTGTTTTGTACAAAGAAAAATGTTAGCTAATTATTACTTGTCTGGTAAGCTTGGTGCCTAGAAATGAAAACTTGGATTCTAACGAGATTCTATTACACAACAATTTATTACCGCTATATTGCAGAATATGGAATGGGTGGCCAAGTCTCCATACTGGGAGACATTTACAGCTACGGGATACTATTGTTAGAGATGTTCACTGGAAAGAGCCCAACCGATACAATGTTCAAGGATGCTCTAAGCATTCACAAGTTCGTCAAGAGTGCTTTGCCTGAACATGTCATGGACATTATTGACCCATTAATGCCTCTTGAAGAAGAAACTGACGATGACATTGAGAAGAATGAACACAACATTGAAGAAATAGCAATAACCAGAGACCAGAGTCAAATCAACAGAAGCAGAATAACGGAATGCATAGTCGAAGTAATGAAAATTGGACTCATGTGTTCGTCTAGATCTTCTCAAAAGCGTATGCTTATGAATTTTGTTGTTAACAAATTACGCGGTGTCAGAGATTCATTCCTCAGCTCCAATAATTGGAGAAGGACGCGATAGAGAAGATTGTTGTACGTATTATCATTGCGTTTTAATGTATCCCTCAAATGTCTGTAAAAAAATGTATTAATTAAGCCTTCATCTTTGTGCACTATATGCGTATTTTGGTGTACCCTATATTTACAAGAGGCATTTCCTTTTTCCTTTTTAGTCTATCACGCGTTATAGCATCACTCAGATTGGACTTCAGCTTTTTAGACTTGATGCGTATTTTCTGTACCCTGTATTTGTACTGTCTATTTTATTTTGTCAGGTCCACTAGTACTAAATAGTGGCCACTGATATTTTTTATTAAGCTACGGTATCAAGTTTGAGTGGTTTTCACTGCTAACGAAGCGCACTGATGCAGAACACAAGTGTATAATTACTCGAACAGTAAGATCAAGAAATGAAAAATTGATAAAAGCATCAATTCCTAACATTATATTGCTATCATTGTTTCCTGGTGCTCTTTGTTCTTCTTATGCTCATTGTCTCTACTCGATTTGCCATAGTCCTTGGTGTCTCTGTTGTTAATGTTCTCTTGCATGTTTCCATTGTCGTCACTTGTCATTTGTAGCCGTAGATCAAGTCAAACAACTTTCAAAAAACATATATGGATTTCCTGCATTAGGTTCACGACAATAAACAGTTTTAAATTTTCCTGTTAATATAATGATGTCCTATTATCTCATGATTGTATTAACCTTTTTTTTGGTAAGACAGAAACAATTTTTATTAGAAATAAGCAGTGGGATACACGGAGAGTGAAATACATGAACGATAAGGGGCAGAAAACAAGTAAGTCTAAGCGATAACATTCGCAATGGGAATTTCCTAATGGGTAAAAGACTGCTGAAGAGTTGGCTGAAAGTCTGCAAAAGAGTTTGTCTCTCATATTTAGAGGTGGAGAGGTCCCGGGTCTCTTAGCAAAACAAGAAGCTCTACAGTTGTTGCGTTTGGGGGGCCAAATAGGACACGAAGACTTGAGGAGCACCCAAAGGCTTAGGGAATAAGGCTCCTGAATGGGATCAACAAAACTTGAAAGAAAGAGCGTGGCAACACTGAGTACCCACCAGTGCATAACTTTTGACTGAATTGTCCAAGAAAAAATCTGCAATGGAGGAGGAGGGGGAGGGATGCTTCTGGACTGTTTAAACCATGATGCAAAGGTCCTGGAAGGTACTGATGACTGCACATCAGCAAGAGTATGAGGCTGGAGAACTTTCAAAAAGGATCCCTGAGACACCTTAATCGATACAAGTGAAGCAAGAAGTTTCGCAGAGAGTGCCAATTTGCCAGGCTTGGTAATGGGATCAAACACAGCAAATACTTGCAGTAAAGGATGGGAGCTTGGTTTCTTGGAGATGCTTGATAGTGGAACCGTAAAGAGCTCGTTTTTTGCAGGAGAGCCAGACTTTTGCAATTCCAATTGTGACAAGAGAATGTGATGCAAAAGGATAGGGGAGTGTGGCTAAAGATCAGAGGTGGAGCCCCTAAGGGAGGTAATGTAAGTTTTCTATACGTGATTATGACACTCATACGCACTATATATGCAGCGGAAGCTACGGAAACTCAACCAAGGAACACAAGTGAAGCAAGCAAAACCGTATAACAAAATTTCGTACCTGTAGGATTAGGGTCTTTCACCTAATAGCTGGAGGGAATCAGCAAGAGCTAGACAACGGCCTGGCTCCTCTACGGTATCCACACGAACCGTGATCAAGGTGGAGTCGTCACACGATCCAACTACCGAGCACTCCCGGACTGGGTGCTGGCAGCAGAAATCGGGAGCTATGTGTTTGTGGTAATTTTTCTTCCTTCTTTCACAAAGAAGAAGAAGGTGGAAGGGGTGTGTTTTTGGGTCTGCAAAAACGTGCAAGGAGAGTAGGGAGGAGGAGAGTATGATCTGATCAAAAAGCATCCAACCCCTCTCACATAATACATTAAGTTAATGGACATGGTGGGAAACACATTGGCCCATCCAACACACCCATTATGTCACTACATAATGTGTCTCCACTAATGCATTATTAACAATACACAGCACTAAAGGGGCTCAATTATGCTGACATTCAGCAAGCCAACCACCCAAAAACGACCTTGGTTCAACCATGGTCCAACCACGGTCCAACCACACTCGGTCCAACCATAGTCCGACCACGGTTCAACCACCTGCTCAAATCAACGGTTCTATGTGTGTGACCCTGTAGGCACTTGTAACGTCCGGCAGTAATTGTAAAATCCCATTTTACAATTATAAACAAAGAGCGGCGTCTAGCAACACATCATTGCTACCCGAACGGCAAGATCAGTACTGATTCTCTATGCCTCGGAATATGTCATCGTCCTTTAGTCCCATTATCAAGATCAAACATGAGACATGGAATATGCCAATCTCGTATATGTTTAATCTATGTTTCTTGATCCCCGAGTTAACTGTATAAAACGGATACCCGTGATATCACCATATCACCAAATCCGAGCATGGCCATGCATTTAACAGTCCAACTCTATCAAGAAACCATCCGATAATATACCCGTTATATGGGTCGAACGAATCCCGTCTTGATCAATCAAAACCCACTACATACTCGTCATGTACCCAATGATTACCCTTATGTCCACCCAGTTACGGATGACTAGGAATAATATCAAAGTATATGATTCATATGTTGGATACCTTGACGATCTCAGGTCGAAGGACAATACATCTATAAGAAACACTAATGACATACATATAACGTTCCATGTAGTGTTCTTATGTGGGTCGGTCCGGTCCACAAGTTCTCTAACTTGTACCCGTATGTAGAATTCATATCACATATAAATTCTCAACATACGCTAGTCTTAATTTATTATTACAACCCATCCGTAATAATAACCGACTAGGGACATTTAAGAATATATCAAATATGAACTAGGGTTATAAATATGTGCAAGCAATTATCTCATAATCATATTTATTGGAATAACCTCAAAGTATATACATGACTACAATCATCCATAGATTGGCTTTTGGGCATATAACTAACAATCTCCCACTTGCACTAAAGCCAATCATACATGTATCTAATACCTATGGATGCGCAATGACCATCATGCTTCTGCTGCGTGAGTGGCTTCGTCAAGGGATCTGCTACATTGTTCTCGGAAGGAACTCTGCACAGCCTGACATCGCCTCTATCTATGATCTCTCGAATAAGATGATAGCGTCGGAGAATATGTTTGGATCTCTGGTGGTATCTAGGCTCTTGAGCCTGTGCGATTGTCCCATTGTTGTCACAATAGAGCTCAATTGGACTCTCAATACTAGGAACCACCCCAAGTTCAGTTACGAACTTCTTAATCCAAACAGCCTCTTTCGCCGCATCTGAGGCTGCAATGTACTCAGCCTCGGTTGTAGAGTCTGCAACTGTCTCTTGCTTAGAACTCTTCCAGCATACAGCACCACCTCCAAGACAAAACACATATCCTGATTGCGATTTGAAGTCATCCCTGTCGGTTTGGAAGCTAGCATCGGTGTAACCCTTTACAACGAGCTCATCAATGCTTCCATAAACAAGGAATGCATCCTTAGTCCTTCTCAAGTACTTAAGGATGTTCTTAACCGCTATTCAGTGACTCTCACCGGGATCAGATTGGTACCTGCTCGTGACACTCAGAGCATAAGCGACATCTGGTCGAGTACATAGCATAGCGTACATGATAGATCCTATTGCCGAAGCATAAGGAATCTCACTCATCCGCTCTCTCTCCTTAGCCGTACTAGGACATTGACTCTTCGAGAGAGAGACGCCATGTGACATGGGCAAGAATCCCTTCTTGGAATTCTCCATGCTAAACCTCTTTAGCACCTTGTCAATATACGTACTCTGACTTAGCCCGAGAAGCCTTTTGGATCTATCTCTATAGATCTTTATGCCTAACATATAGGCAGCTTCTCCTAAGTCCTTCATTGAGGAATTCTTTCCTAACCAAGCCTTTACAGACTGTAGTGTCGGAATGTCATTCCCAATGAGCAGAATGTCGTCAACATATAACAATAAGAAAACTACAGTGCTCCCACTAACCTTCTTGTAAACACATGGTTCATCTTCATTTTTGATGAAACCAAACTCTTTGATTACATCATTAAAACAAAGATTCCAACTCCTTGAAGCTTGCTTAAGTCCATAAATGGACCTTTGCAATTTGCATACCATGTTGACATTCTTGGGATCGACAAAACCCTCAGGCTGTGTCATATACACATCCTCTAAAAGATTTCCATTAAGGAAAGCGGTTTTGACATCCATTTGCCATATCTCATAATCATGGTATGCGGCTATAGCCAAAAGAATCCGAATGGATTTAACCATGGCAACTGGTGAGAAGGTTTCATCATAGTCTATACCATGAACTTGTTTGAAACCTTTTGCAACCAACCGCCCTTTATAGGTAATCACATTACCATCTATGTCAGTATTTTTCTTAAAGACCCACTTGCACCCTATGGGTTTTACCCCTTCGGGTGGATCAACCAAGGTCTATACCTTGTTTTGATACATGGATTCCATTTCCGAATTCATGGCTTCTAGCCACTTCTGCAAGTCCGGACCCGTAACGGCCTGCTGATAGGTAGTGGGCTCATCATCATCTATGAGCATCACTTCACCGGTATGAGTCACGAGAAATCCATATCTCTCGGGCTCATGCCGAATCCTATCTGACCTACGTGGTCCGTGTGTTACAGGAACAGGATTCTGGTCCACAACATCTTGTGGTTCCTATTCTTGTTCCATCTCAGTCTCTAGGTCTCGAACTTCTTCGAGTTCTATTTTCCTCCCACTGATTCTTCTAGAAATAAATTCTCTTTCTAAGAAAGACGCAGTTCGAGCAACAAACACTTTGTGATCGGTAGGACTATAGAAGTTATACCCTTTAGTTTCCTTAGGGTAACCTACAAATAGGCACTTCTCGGATTTTGGGCCAAGTTTATCCGAAGCTTCACGTCTTACGTAAGCCTCACAACCCCAAATCCTCATAAAAGACAAATTGGGATGCTTCCCAGTCCATATCTCATATGGCGTCTTTTCGACTGATTTAGACGAAACACGGTTAAGTGTAAAAGTAGCACTCAATAGTGCATGTCCCCAAAAGGAGGAAGGAAGGTCAGCTTGACTCATCATCGAACGAACCATGTCCAACAAGGTTCTGTTCCTCCTTTCGAATACACCATTCCATTGAGGCGTACCCGGTGGAGTGAGTTGTGATACTATACCACAATCCCTTAGATAGTCAAGAAAACCTCGGTCTAAGTATTCACCGCCTCGATCTGATCGAAGCATCTTAATACTTTTCCCGAGTTGATTCTGTACTTCATTCTTAAATTCTTTGAACTTTTCAAAGGATTCCGACTTGTGTCTC